>JBAJNP010001634.1:4534-58097 GCA_036877545.1 Yasuhikotakia modesta
TATATACACGATTCAATGATCCCTATCAGAATATATATTGTATATATATATTGTATAATACATTTTCAGGGTGTACTGTTCATTTAGCGATTCTACATAATAACCTTGCAGATGATAAACTGGACAAAAATCAATAAGATAAATATCCAAAGACCAGAATCTCAGCTTTTATGATTTGGGCACTAGCGACTAATGCCAAAACCACCAGCTTTGTGCCTTGTGGTCATTGTTGTGCTCTGTTATTCAGAAAGATGTTTTAATGTATTGCCTTGTCATTTACTACAATTAAACTTATATCAGTGTCATCTGCACGTTGTGTTTGATTAATGTTGATGTATAGAGAGAACAGCGTATGGGGTGGAAAGATAAATCGCAAATAAAACCTCTTTAATATCCCAGTTGATTCTCTTGGACAGCAATGTCTCCTGCGTCTCAGATTTTCTCCTGAGAAACAGACCCTAACCTGATGTGTTTCAGAAAGAGATCTCAACGATGTCTCAAACTGTGCTCACAGTTGTCAGTATAAACTCCAACATTTCTCAACAAATGATCTGAACCATACTTTTTTACAACCAAACACTATTACTGTTAACAGTTGTCTCACTTTTGTGTCTGATATGATGTTATGAGAAACATCTGAGACACAATTAAGACTTGAATGAGAACTCCATTTTCAGATATCAGGACCACCAGACCGGATCAATAGTTCCATATGTGACTAACTGAACCCCTAATATGACTGTACCATGAGTTTCAATAAAGTTTGTAAACCACTTTGTCCTGACAACAGTCCCTCGAGACTGTGTCGACTGTTTTCAGACTCACTGTCCTGTCAAACTTGACTCTGATCTCAGATCAGCGAGTCGCGGTTTGGCAGAAATGCATTAAACATAAACGGTCCGCCAGCACTGAACGGGGCACAGCCCACGAGAGATGATCCAATACTTCCTCCAGGCAGGACGCTTTTAGTAAAGTCCTAAAAATGCATCTTTCTGATAACTTATCGTTGTTGGCAAGGCTCGATATATATTCGCAAATACAGTAGCTACATAATGTTTGCGCGGCCCTTGCTCGTCTGCATTGCAAACAGCCTGTCATTGTGTGAATGTTGTGTGTGTGTGTGTGTGTGTGTGTGTGTGTGTGTTTTGAGCAGCAGGTGCGATTTGAATGGATATTCGGGCTGTTGAATGCGTGTCATTTGGGCTCTTCCTGTTTACATTCGGCTGCTCATTACCGAATCCCGACCGCAAACAGCCCGCGGCTCGCCGCTGAATGGCTGATCCGCTATATCATAAACGCTCGGTAATACCGCAGCCCGTTACTGAATGAACGCTTGTGAAAAGTTTGCGTTTGGCACCAAAACAGCATTGAGCTCGTTGGAATCAAAGCTTATGAAAAACAGAGCGAGTCGAGTCATCAATAACTGGCATTTTAATTCAAAAGCATGACTTTTATCTTCAAAAAAAACCAAAGGAATCGGGCATACGCGCGCTCATAAATAACACATTCAGTTGCTTAATATTGACAAGATGCGCTAAATGAGTTTGCGGCGTAAAAGCTTCAAACATTGCGCTATTCTGTTATGAATACGAATATACACGAATATAACGTTAAGCTCTGGTTAAAATTTACAGAGGGATTTTTATCGTACAGGAGGCCTGTGCGAAAGGCACTTCTGCGCTTTGTTTGTGTCTATTGTGCTCCAGCCTTGAGACGCTGTGCGGCAGAGGAGCCTCGTACAGCGAAGCAAGAACATTGATAAGCGCTGTTGGGTCCTTACATAAGATACAGTTACCGGCACAGCAGGAGGACAAATTCCCTTCAGCAAAACACATATTAAATATTCTGATGCCGGTGGGAGCGATGGTGAGTGATGGAGGGATAAAGATGGAAAAGAGAGATATATGCTTATTATTTATTTATGGCTTTGCACAGCAAATATATATATAAATATAGCAAATACTAAAGATTGCCCGATTCTGGGCAAACTTTAAAATTCTTTAAAGTCCAAAGAACACCCATGTTTCTATGATATGTTAGTCCCTCAATATGGCTTGACATGCCTTAAAACAGTTCCAGTATAGGTTTAGTGCTCCTATAGGCTTCTTTGACATCATACTAGAACCTTTGTATGTTCTATGGTTCTTTGGAAAGCAATGTATGTACTAGCTCTTATAGAACCTTGAAGAGCCCCATGTTCACACTGTTAACTGATGACACCTGGAACCAATATGCTAAACTGAAGAGGCTAAAACATGGAAGAACTTCTAATCTAGAACTACAGCCCACTCAGTATCACAACCACCTTCAAAAATGGTTCTTCAAAGGTTTGTAAAAAGCTATAAATAACCAACAGCATTTATTTGTTGAACAAAGGTTCTCCTGTGGTTTCAGGAGAAGCATTTTATGGTACAAACTGGAAAAGACTGTAAAGTAAAAGTAGTTTGATGTTCTCTGTTTCTCTTCAGGTTGTGGCTCAGATTGATAGACTAACATCAGATATTACCTTTGACCCTGAAGATGACTTGACCTTAACATGCTGCAGTGAGGACCACGGGACAGCCGAGATGTTATCCGTCAACCGTGACCTCTTCCTGCAAAGTTCTCTGCTAGACACCGTCCACCACACAACCACAGCTAAGAAACAAGAATCAGTCCTGTACCGCAGGAGCTGTGGAGACATACCTGCCATGAACGGACCATTAAAGCCTCCAGACAGCCGAAAAGCCACCTGGCTCTATGGATCTGGAGGTAGGATCAACTACTACGACAAAACACTGTACCACGCTCTGTGCTGCGACGATGATGATGACGATGAAGATTATGATGAAGATAGACATGAAACGAGATCGTCTAGACTCTCGTCCACCGATTCTGTGTTTTCATCTTCACTGCAGTTTCTCACACCCACATCTGTTCGTAAAACTTTTTCCGGACCGGACGCAGCGAAACGTGCTCTCCGCAGCTGCAGCACGCAAACCGTTTGCGATAAAAGCACACAAACTCACTCTCCGGCCAAGCAAAGACCATCAAGCGACTGCAGGCACTAAATCTTCTGCCAGCGTCCAGATCGTTCGTTTAACATGATTTCTGTGCATCTGTATTTATGAAATATTTGAGTCTGATTCTTATTATAATTATTTCCTTGTTAGTAGTGGAATGGATTAATGACATTGTCATAGAGTTTGCAAAGAACAATCTAAACAGTGTTGTGATTCATTATATAGCGTTATGCCAATGAATTAATAATAACAGATCTCACAGAACTTTAACACTATTCGAAAAGCCTCTAAACAGTGAGAATTGGTTTTGGTCACACCCACACTGTGCAGTAAATAGACACGGTTTAATCGAGCGGGTGGTGCGATTCCACAAAGAGTTACTAGATTATAAATAATGGGCTTTATATTAAGCTGTTCGGTTATTCTTGAGAACTTTTACATTATTAATAAAAGGATGGATTAAAGTTCTGGCAGCTAGTTATTTCAAGTCATTTTCCTCTCATCGGGACATTAATTAGTAAATCTGTTGCTGTGCTTCAAACAGTACATCAAATTTACAGTAGTAACGTACTGTACGTGGTAACCATGGTTACGGCACCCAAATTGTCACCAGAAAAAGAAATTGTTTAGACCAATTGTTTAAACAAAATAAAGTTAAACAAAATAAACTCATGAACTGTTTTTTTATTTAATTATTCATTTAAATATTCATTTTGCTTAACTTGAGCATAAATATTACTTATATTAAAATAAAACATTTCCAACAAACCCATAACAATCAATTAATCAACAAACACTATGGATGTTAACCAGTTTTGAGGTAAAAGGAGGGCAAAACCAGTGTTAAAATTCAGTGTTGCTTACATTAAAAGGTTTTAAAAGTCTCATTTTATAAGCACAAAGCACTTATCAGTGTCTGTAATAATAACTGTAGACAGTGCAGTCTGTTAGACAGGGAATATTAATCAATTTAGCAACAAGAGTTGAAGACTTACTGTCCGTAGTGTCAAAGACATTAGCAGCGCCTGTATCTGGTCTTTGACGTTGTGAGTTCATTCTATTCAATGCATCACAAGGCCATGCAGTGACTTAATACTGTCAGCGTGTGTGAGGTAATTTAATTAGTCTCAATTCATAACGCTTTACCTCGGGCTTCAACTGAAGACAGCTGTTATGCAATAATCTAATAAAAAGCCAATCATTGAAACTGCCTTCAAGGGACACTGTGTGAGTTCTTGTTGATAGAACACCTTTAAACTCTTTATACAAGCAGAGGCCAATTATTAGGAAGATAAACACAAGGTTGAATATAAGGCTATTAAAGGGACACTCACCCGAAAATGAAAGGCTTACCGTAATCTACACCAACAAAGTGTCAAGAGTCAGACCACACAGAAGCGAATGACTGAACATTTAAACCGAATGCTAAGAAATACATTTGCTAAGTGTGTTTTAAACCTGCATTTTTTGTTGTTTTTATAAGTGTGATTTTTTTTAAGACCCAAAGTTTGGAAATGCTGGTCTAATCGTGGTAGGATTGGCTTAGATACAAACTGAAACTTTAATAATGTTAACTTTAAAAAATCTGCTTTTACTGAAAATATAGCTTTTAAATCTATTTTCACAATTAAAGCCATTTGTATTCATAGAAGTTTATGAAACTGCTTGGGAAGCCAAATTGCATGTATTAATTACATGCAATTTAATAAATTAGGAAAGTGTTTTTTAACCACAGAATAGAAGCAATTGCTCCAAACTGAATTATTTGTGCCTATAATTTTAAAGTACAGTATGTTCTGTTACAGCATCTTCCCTTTTATACCAAATATTATAGCTGTTATTCTTAAGCTACTTTTTTACATGTTCATTGATACAGGATTATTGTAGATGCTGTAATAAGTGGAGCTGTAGACTGTGAAGCTGTAGACATGTTTTTTTTTCCATGTCAAGGACTTCCAACAACAACCTGCCTGCATTGTGGCTCTGTGCCTAAAAACTGTGTGTGTGTGTGTGTGTGTGTGTGTGGTGTGTGTGATTCTTTGGGTGAGAATTACCCAGTGAGAGTCATTCCTGTGAACATGGGACTCTGCATACTGTCATTTCTAATTATGTACTGTCTCTACACCTGCATTGGCCTTGTCAAGCTCAATAGTTCAACTCTGTTGAGCAACAGAAAACAAAAGCCGTAATTTGTTTACAGAAAAAAAATTGTTCCTGGCAAAATGCTCAAGAATATTAACTATAAATAATGCAGTGTTATGCAAAAACACTTGGTAGTTATGGCTTCAACATTCCACCCTAAAATTATTTAACTGGGAGAATAGCGCCCGTGTTACCACGTCACTTTTTATTTACAATGTGTGATTTATTAGTTTATTCAAATTATAAACATTTCAAATATACAGTGATAGGGCTGAATAATGAAGCACTCATGGTTATTATTGGCATTTTGCAAGGCTGTAACCAATTATTTAGGATCTAAAGCAATAATTTAAGGATGTTATCTCGTGTATCGCTGTCACAGCTCTGGTACTTAATGCCTGAGGTGCAAAAATATGAAGTTCAGCAGTAACGTTTTCAACTAAATGACAGCTAGAAGTATTATTCTGCCAGCACAAGAACTGCTTGAAAATACTTGACTAGATATAAACTTTACCTAATAAAAATAATTGCGGTACTACATGATTCCGGTCAAAACGCTAAATACTGACAAAAGTTTGAATGGGGTCGCCTGTAATCAAAGCCATTAGCCTCTCTTTCGCTCATTGAGTTTTCTGATTGACACCTAATGTTCATTTCTTCCATATATAACGATCCCCTAATGGCAGTTTGAGGCTCTTCAGAGTGCCAATTCTCATCAGACCTCTGCACACAAGGTCTTGAGTCTAATTAATCAAATTAAAGAATCCATTTCTCAGCCTCTCCATTAATCAGCCTGTACTGTGTGATCTGAATGTAAAGTGACCTTATTGGAAGAGGCCCCATCAACTCTAACACACACACACGCACACATACACACACACACGCACACACACACACACGCACACACACACACACGCACACACAGACAGTGTGTGTGTCTTTACAGAAAGTACTGTAAGTGAGATAATAATGATTTTAACACTTAGCCTTACGTAAGTGTTACTCCTGTGCCTTTTATGCACTCACTTGTTCCTGTAGCTCAGCTGGTAGAGCGTTGGGCTTACAACACAAAAAACATATAAAGTAACTAAGAATTTAGGACCAACTTCACTGTAGTGTTGTGTGTTGGCATTGATGTAATTTACAGTATAAGTACATCTGCCAACTGCTCAGCGCTTTGGTATGTATGATCTATCAATATAGAATGTATGTATTATCAATGTATGATTTATCAATATAGATCAAATCATTTCATAGCTCTATACCAGCAATTCTCTCATTTTCACTCAAAAACCCTTGTCTCTGATCTCCTCCACAATGGAGACACTTTCATTTCACACTTCAAATGCCCAAGTCTCAGAGGCCTCCTGTCATTTTCACCAAAAAGCAGAAGTTGTGCTTGAATGGAGTCTGGAAGCACACATTGCTACTCTAATCTACACAGTACACACTTTCAAACAAGTCTTGATTTCCAAGGAAGTCCAAATTTGTGTCCCTTTGTACGTGTTCCACGAGGTCTGGCTAAACAGGAAGTCTCTTTGCAGTGTGTGAAATGCCTGGACTCTTCCCCGATCCCTGTCATAGCTGGTGTGCCCTGGTTTCCTTCAGGCACTGTAAGCCGTGCTATACAGAGTGGAAGAGCTCAGCGGAGACTGGCGCTCTCCGAGAGGCGTATCCAGCCAGGAGACCATCTGCTATAGCCAATAAGTGCGTGACAGCATAAATACAGTTCTACCTCAAACGCTAACCTGCAATAATAACTGGGTATTAGAAAACTGTACAGTAACATAGAGTAATAGGTTTTCATAGTAGGAAATGAATTTGGGAATGTCAAATGTTTGTAATCAAGAATGGATTCGGCTAAATTCAACTAAAACCAGCTGGTGGTGGTGTATGTGGTTTCTAGCTGGTTCAGGCTGCTTGTTAATGGTCATTGTAACTGGTCAAAGCTGGTTGGTCAGCCTTACTTCCAGCTGTTGACCTGGTAACCCATTTAGGTCAAATTAGTTTGGGACGATAAGCAATTTTAGAACAGGTTGAGGACAGTAACATTTGCTGGCTTTGATTTCTCTTATAAGATGCATTGAAAAAGTGCTATTTTTCTTCTATCAAAAGGTGTAAAAATGCATTGCAGGTCTGCATTATAAATAAGTAAACAGGGTCCATCTATTGTTTACCTTAAAGAAATAGTAATTAACAATAAATTATTCAGCCCCAAGGCATCCTAGGTGAGGATGTATTCAATCTGACAAACTACATATGCTAAATATGCTTAAAATATTCATAGGTTTTCTATTAGGCTTTCATATTGTTTTAAGACTTTTATTAATCCACTAGAGTTGTATGGATTATTTTTAGGATGGATGGATGCGCTTTTTTGGAGCTTCAAAATCTCGGGCACCATTCACTGCCATTATAAAGCTGAAAAGAGGCAGGATATTAATATAATATAATATAGCCAAGATATTAATATAACTCAGATTGTTTGTCTAAAAGAAGCCTTTCATATACACATAGTAAGACATAAGGGTAAATCACAGCATATTTTTTATTTTTGAATGAACTGTTAATTTAGTGGGTATATTGTTTTAATCTAGTGGAGAAATAATTAAAGCCCTTCAATGAAACATTTGCACTTTAAAGATTTAAAATCCTAACCTGAAAGGTTTCGAAACAAGCCTGTGTTTCATTGAAACACTTAATTTAACCCCCGTACCCTGTTTGACTGCTTATTTCCGTTTATTAACAACACTGCCCTCTATATTTAAAAGAGGGCATTACAATGCACGGCGGTGAAACTACATTTCCCAGAAACCCGATCGCTCTGGTGTGACGTCATCATTCATGGATGAAAACAGTCGCCACACAGTTATTTCATTGCAAAATAAAGATCGGTTGCGTTCACACGTTTGACAGACATATCGGTCTTGTCCGTGCATTTAAATTGATCCGTGGCAAATAAAGAAACGCGTCGTCTTCGCTCGTGCATTTGATCAATGGCGGTATCCGAGTGGCGTCTGTCGCTGAAACTGATGGATCAGCCTTCGGTGCCGAAGTCAGTCCTGCACTTTCCAGAGACGGAACCAGGAGACGTTCCTCCCGGCGAGTATCGGGTCGCGACTCTCAAGCAGCTGGTTTCAGCACAGATCCCTGATGCAATTCCAGACCCTGACCTTATAGGTATGTATATAATGCGCGTGCATGGCGTTATATTGCATGTGTTCAACCAGACAATTCAGTGCGTTCTCTGTGTCGCTTGTGTTATTAGTAATGTTCAATAAACATTAGTTTTAAAGGGTTCTGGTGTCATTTGAAAACTGTATGTCGCTAGTAAGGGTTTTGCCCACCTTGCATTGTAATCATGGTTTAGTGGCATCAACAATATACGTAGAATTACTGCAGTCAGATGCACATATTAAATAAGCACATTTGTTTTAACACGTAACATATTTTCAATACGTTACTACTGTCGTTACTTTACTTTTACTGTACTTTACTTATCACATTTATACTAGAAGTTTATTATAAATGGACTAATAGGATTAATTGGTTCCTGTAGCTCAATGGGTTTAGCTCATTGTGTTAGCAGTGCAGAAGTTGTGGGTTTGATATAAGCTGATGTCTCTTTATAATAAAATGCCTCATAGTTTAGAAGTTAAAGGCTAACGCTACTGACCCATGGAGGAAAATGTAAATATTTCATACAGTTTTCTCATGTCTTTATGCATCACAGAACTGGTGTACTGTGGCAGAAAGTTAAAGGATGACTTGACTCTAGAGTCATACGGGATTCAGTCTGGATCTACTGTCCACGTCTTGAGAAAATCATGGCAAGAACCTGAGATCCAGCCAGGTGGGTGTTAAGCATCTGTAATTGTTTCTGAATGAAACTGACTCATAAACGTTCAGATCGTTTGCTTATGTTCATGTTGGTCAGCATTCTTTCCTCCATGGAACCCTAAAAGCAGCTATTTGGCAGAAGTGAACTGGAAAAGATGCTGTCATGGTTAAGCCGAATGTTCCTTTGCCTGGCTGCTCCAGTCACCATTAACTTCCAGTGTATAGAAAAGCAACTGGACCATTCTTCATAATATCTCCTCATGTGTTCCACAGAAGAAAGAAAATTGTATGATTCATTCGATCAAATAACATTAGGTGTGAGTCAATTACAGTTTATTTGTAGGTGCACTGTGCCTTTAAATGCATCTTTCTGCAACAGTAGCCCATGCTCTGTATCTGTATTCCACCGTCTTTCTTCTACAGAGCCAGTGGATAAGGTTGCCGCTGCGAGGGAATTTCGTGTCTTACAAGCAGCCCTTCACACCAGCACTGCATATAGAGACTCGGTAGGTTGATTGGCAGCAGAATCAGCCAATAGGCAGTCAGCAGATTCAGCATTCAGGATTATAATGTTCTTACCCATTCCAGGTGTTCAAGATGCTAAACAACAAGGAATCTCTGGACCAGATCATAGTAGCAACACCTGGCCTGAGTAGCGATCCTGTGGCTCTAGGTAAGTTCCAGGATGTTACAAATTTTGTTAAGCAGAGCTTGTTGGATGCTTATTGGTGTTTGTTGGCCAAAATTTTAGGCGTTCTTCAAGACAAAGAGCTCTTCTTACAATTCACAGACCCAAACATGCTCGACACGTGAGTGGTCTCCATCACTTTCATGTCCAGAAACCTGTCCAGATGTATAATACTTTTTATCCTGCATGTTGCGTTAGCAATGTTGTGATCTAAGAGTGACTGTCCCACCAGGTTGACCAGTACCCACCCTGCATTAGTCAACGCCATCATCCTTGTTCTGCACTCCGTAGCTGGAAGCGTACCGCCCCAGCCGAGTGCCAACTCTTCCAGAAATGTGTCTTCTAGCTCCTACAGTGATATGCCAGGTGGGTCTCCATTGAAACCCTATTAAAGGTAATTTTGGTGGTCCTCACTGCTACAGGTTGGACTTAACACGACTTACTGTTCACAAAGTTCTTCTAATCCACAGGAGGTTTCCTCTTTGAAGGAACATCTGACGATGAGGAAGAGTTCCAGTCGGTTTGTTATGAGATTTACACTTCATTTTAAAGTCCTGCATCAGTCCTTAAATGCATTTATTGGGTTTAGAGCGACCGTCATGTCACCCACTAACCCTTCATTCATTGTTTTAAGTTAGTGGTGCAAGTCTGTGTCACACCAGCATAAGACCAGGAGATTTGTGTTTGAGTCACATGTTGACAACCATCTTGACTGTATAATGTAACCTGTAATTGTTAATCTAAGGATCCCAAATGCTTAAAGGAAAGAACTGAGGTTTTTTGAGCTAGGCACAAAATTTCAAGTGTGGCCTGCTTGTCAGATTAATTACAAACCATACAAATTTGGTTAATTAATTAATGATACTATGAAAATCTTAAGATTCTTTGAATACTTAAGTGCCTACATTTTTATCACTGATAATTGGTAGCACTAAAAGCTACCAATAGTGGATAATTGGTAGCACAACGCAACCAATTATAGTGGTAGCACTATAATTAGTTGCATTTTATATTTTTTACATCTATATGATGAAAATATCAAAATATAATGTAATATACCTTGTTCTATCATTTTATGATTATTAATGAAATATGAGTACAGTGTTAAATTAACTGGACAGTTTCGAAATCCAACCGTGACAAATACATTCCTTGTTGCTATAGACCTAATGCATTTAAGAGTTAAACATACGTTTTAAACACTGGTTCCTTAAACCTGTGTTATCTGTAGGGAAACCGTGGGGGACCATCCAGTCTTGCTAGTGGTTTGGCAGGCATGAGACCAGCTTCACTGGGTTACAATGGAGCCGTGGGGCCCAGACCCATTACTCAGAGTGAGCTGGCCACAGCTTTGGCTCTTGCCAGCACCCCTGAGAGCAGCGTGGCCACACCAACTACAGGAAACCAGTTACAGGTCAGTAACTGTAGCCACTGAGAATATAAATGTGTCTGTATTGCTTTAATGGGAAGGTAGTGTCAGAGAGGTTAGCAATAGCAAGCTAACTTTAAAGCTATGCTTATGCCAAAAATTCCCTAACATGTGTGTTTTTATAGGGTCCCCCTTCAGGGGTGTCCCCTATCCCTGCCGGGACCCCCATAACAAATGATCTGTTTAACCAGGCGCTACAGCAGGCCCTGCAGGTATCAAGCATGTCCAGTCTACAGGTGAGGAAACATCTGCGTTTGGAGACACTGTTAGCCCAGAATTTAGTCGCCATAGACTCTGTTCACACCTGGTGTTCAGATTCAATCTGATTTGGGTGCGAACTGGTTCCAAAACGTTTTGAAACCAGAGCACTTAAACCGTATCTGGGAGTGGTCAACATATCTTGCGCCTAAAATTAACACAGTAGTTCATACAGGTTAGGCTATAATACTGAAACATCACATTTGTGTTAAGATTAAAATTCAAAATTGTCTGTGAGGAATGTATTACTTGGTCATCATGTCTTAATAAACTACCAGCTAGTCACCTAGTAATAGTAAATAGTCCCTCTTCAGGCTCTATAAATGGGCTGTAGATCATTTAGAATTTTAGCTCCGTTGGTAGAACATAGAACTGTGTACTTTGAAAGCCCTGGATAAAAGCGTCGGTCAAATGCAAGAATGTAATGTAACGTAACATGTTTACAACATTAGCAGCTTCAGAACTTCAAACGCCTCAAATACTGACTGAGAGCGCAGAATAAACAATCATAGAGGTTTTAAAATCTGCAGAAATACAGAGCAGACATTTCTAGGCCATGTTTTTTTCCAGAAAAGGCTTGCATGTATGTTTTTTACATTTTTGTTTCCACGCAGCTGCAACTCGGATACAGCATTCAAAAAATTGTGACGTTAAACAGTTTTAGGTTTGTACTTTTGGTTTAAATAAATGCTGATAAGTGAACGACAAGTTCACAATAACAGCCTTAATTTATACATTTCTACCAAATTGCTGCTTTGTTTTCTTCGATTCATGGCTAAAGATTAATGAATTGAAATGATCAGATAATACGTCGCTTTGGCTAAAAATATCCATATATGTCATCGGTTATTATCAGTTTCAATGACCTGTTATGTTTTTATGGGCTTAATGTTTATCTATGAACTTCACCTCCAAATAAGGAATTATCTGTGTGAATTGCCTTATAGGACAATAACCAGGTAGAATAAACAAACATAAACGCAGCACAGACAGACTGTATCTAGGCTATGTGCTTTCTTAAAGAAATGCTCGCTTATATCAGTAGCACTTATTGTAACTGAAGCAACAGCAAGACTTGTGGGAAAGTTTGCATTGTTGAAATGGAAGATTAGCTTAATTTGAACATGTGTTTTTTTAGAGCCAGTGGCAGTCTCAGCTCCAGCAGTTGAGGGACATGGGCATCCGCGATGAGGAACTCATTCTGAGGGCCCTGCAGGCCACCGGTGGAGACATCCAAGCTGCCCTGGAGCTTATATTTGCAGGAGGAGCTCCATGAATCTAAATAAAACGTAGTTACTTCCCACCCGCCCTGGCTGCCACTCCGTTTCAAAATCCCAAAAAACTCCCACATATCAAAGACAATATTTTGCCCACCTTTATAGTAGTATCTATTTATTAGTATTTATTTTTAGCTGTATTTGTGACATTACATTTTTATACGTTACTGTGATACTTTGTTGTTTAGGTTTATTTTAGCAGGTATTAAGAGTAACTGAAAGTTCACATTGGCATGACAATCTTCAGACAATCGTTTATATTTTATGTCACGTCATTCATTAAAATGCAACGTAAACGTTTATGTTGTTTCTTTGTATTTAGCGATTTGGTGAAAGACTCCGATGTTACAGCGCCATCTACTGGTGTGGAATTATGCTTCTCCGTTTCACCCCCAAATCCCTGGAATTATTAACATTTACAAGGATTTTAAGTTCAAATATGTATTTTATTGTGCAGTATAGTTGTAATATTTCAGACAGTGGCAATAACTTCTAAATTATCTTTGAAACTGAATCTGAGCAAATTTAACTTTAAAACAATGACATTTCCAAAAAAAGATCCCCCCCCAAAATAATATAATTATTAATGGTTAATTATTAAATTAATCTGGCCATGTTCTGTGATTATACCTGTTCTTCTATATTATCAATAGAAAAATGGGTTTAATCTTTAAACGGTTTGAAAATGTAGCACTATACAGAAAACTTTTACAGGCAAAAGGTCCCAACAAAACGCTTGCAATTTATAACAATTTATACATTTGTGCCAAATTGCCGCAGAATTTGTGGTTGAAATAAGTCAGTTTAAATAACTGGATACAGTCACTTTGACTAATAATATCCATATAAGTCAACACATAATCAGTTTCAATGACCTGTTACGTTTTTATGGTGTCAATGTTTATCTACAAACTTCAGCTCCAAATAAGGAACTTCCAGGGTGAGCCGGTTCCTTATAGGACAATAACCAGGTGAAACATCTTATAAAGGCTTTGATACGGCACTTTTTCTATTATGACTCTCGGAAGTCGACTCTGGGAAAATAATGGCCAAAACAGGACCAAGTCCTTTACTTACTGTTCGTCCATCAAGCTGTTTAGTTGATGAAGAAACTGAGGCACAAGTTGAAAACTTGCCAGCTAACTCCAAAATTACTCTTTATGGGCTGGTTCATTCCGATGATGGGGTTGAATGGGAATCGTTTGGCCATTACACCAGTGACGAGTCAGGAACTGTTAAAGGTACAGTACATCATTTCTGACTTTGATACAGTCCCAATAATGTGATAAATGTTTGACATTTGGCATGCTCTGTGGTCTTGCTGATTTTCTGAAACATTTGTTAAAGTTTCCAGAGATGAAAGTCTTGGTGGGACTTTTGAGGGAGTTGAATCCATGGGTCTTCTGTGGAGTATGAGGCCAGTTCCTCAAAGTAAACCAGGTCGCAGGTAAAAAACAACTGTTTTATTGTCACGAGTGTCTTATCATTTTTATGATTTAAAGGGACAGTGTTCCTTGAAATCTGTTCGTTGTTTTTGAGCGCACAGATTTCTGAAGAACAACGTCCAGGAACCGGTTAAGGTATCCGTTTCTGTGTTTGAGGGACATCTCGCTAAGGTCTTCAAGCATCAGACTCCGCTCACATCTGCTGCTGTGGAACGCTGGTATTTGGCTCCTGGTGTGCAGAGGATTGACATCACAGAGAAGGAAATTAAAGGGACGCTCTTCATTCCTCCAGGTGTGGATTGGTGGCCACCAATACAGACTTTTAAAGGTTGATGCTAATCAACCATAAAATCATGGTAATATAATAGGTAATGAATGAACCACTGGAGTCAATTGAGTACCATAATATAAGAAACTAATATTGCAGTCATCTGTATAGTACTGTTCCAGTACAGAGATCTGATTGGTCAGTATCTACTGTACAGGTCAAGGTGACCAATAGCTAATGCATTGCCAATGAGCATATATGATATAGTGCAATTTAGCATATATGTGCATAAATTTACTACAAACATTATTTTCTTTCACACAATTCACTAGAAATATTTCAAAACCAGCATGCAGTAACTGACTGTCTGTTGACTTGGCAACAACACCAATATCCCAACTGAGTAAATATTGTTTGAGTTGTTTTAGCTGATATTTTGGTCTGACGCTAGTATAGATGTGAACTATGTTTCAGATTTGTGTTGCATAATCATTTTGCTTATCTGTTTTAGCAGACAGTTATAGACTGTAGACATGCAAGGTTTAAGTGAAGCTCGTATGCTTTTAGAGTTATGAAAGGTTTTTTAAAAGAGATTTTTCATAAAAACACACAAGGGAAGTACTTATTTTAAATCCAGCTTACCTTGTAACCTTGTACATTTGAAGCTTAATCATTGTCCATTCAGCGTGCATTCAGAGACACTCCAGAGACTCTGTTAGAGGTGTGTGGGGTCTTTCATGTAGGTTCTGGACCCTTTCCTGCTGTTCTGGACCTCTGTGGAGGGCAGGGGGGCCGGGCTGAACATCGTTCAGCTCTATTGGCCTCCCATGGTTACGTCTCGCTGGCCCTGGAATACATCGGGTTCCTGAATGCTTCCGGAAAACTCCAGCATGTAGACAACACCTATTTTGAGGTAAATGAGGGTTTGAAAAATCAATATGTCTCAGCAGAAGAAAAAAGTGACATGGGTTGGTAAAAAACTGATTTTATGTTGATAATTTATGGATGAATAGTTTAAGACTGTATCTTTTTACAGACTGCCTTTACATGGCTAATAAAACACCCTAAAGTCTGTCCTGACAAAGTGGCCATGATGGGAATGTCATTTGGTGTTCCTGTAACCCTGGCCATGACTGCATCCTCAGAGATTATACAGGTACATGCCCACATTTCTCCATAACTCCATTCCTGTGAGGTTCAAACAGAGATTTCAAAGCCCGCTGTTGCCATGAATTTAACATGATTTTTCTTTATTCAGCCCAAGTGTGTAGTTTGTGTGAATGGAAGTCACGTTATGCCATCCGATGGATCTCTGGCAGATGTCTACGCAGAACTCCAACAGTGAGAAACACATGCTGTTTTCCCATTCCTGGAATAATTATGAAGATGCATTATGGGATGCATAAATCAGATTAGATTTGAGGCACATTGCTTCTTTTGTTTGATTAACAGATTAATTTTCCATTCTGCTGTTGCTTAGAAACGTTGACAAAACCCGTTATGATGAAAAGATGAGATTGATTTGGCGAGATTTGTTGCCGATACCTGAGGATCCCAGAAAGAAAGTTGAGGTATACAGCAGGATAAATTGGCTGTGGTATGTGTATATTGTCCTCAGGTTACCTAAAACTTATAAAACTCATGCAGCTGGGCTTGTTTTTGCCAGATGGGGAACATCAAATGTCCTGTTTTGTTAATCGTTGGCGAGGATGATCAAAACTGGCCGTCTTCAGAGTCCGCAGCAGATGTGAGCCGAGACCATAAACAGTTTAAAATCTGCCCTGTTTAGCTTTAATATATTGATTTTATCTTAGACGACTGATTTAGTCAATAAATCAAGTTATTAATCTTGGCACTCCCACAGATGAAGAAGATGATGGACGAAGCTGGAAACGGTCATTTGCTGACTGTGTTGTTGTATCCTGGAGCGGGTCACCTGATCGAGCCGCCCTACAGCCCTCATGCCCGATTCAGTGACTTCAAACTGCTGGAGGCCAAGACCAAAGGTGAAAGTCCAGGAATATACATACATTTCCTGTGGGTGATGTAACTACAGTCAGTGCGTGGTTGATGGCTTACATAAGAAGTGGGTTATATATGTTACCTAAATGACCTCTTTCTGGCTGATATGAACCTAAATTGTGACTTATTGGTGTGACCTGATTCGGTCTTGACAAAGTGGTACATAGTATGTTCACAGACATTAGCAAGACAGGACACAAATACATACATACATACATACATAGACAGTCAGATAGATAGATAGACAGGCAGGCAGGCAGGCAGATAGATAGATGATAGAAGGACAGACAGACTGACAGATAGATTAATTGATTGATTTAAAATTTAGATAGATAGTAGTTGCTGAATGCAGGTTTAATGCATATAACATGCTTCTATATGGTACATGGACTGAAACAGCATTGCTCTGTATTGCAGTGATGGTGCTGTGGGGAGGAGAGACTGTGTCTCACAGCCGGGCTCAGGAGAAGTCCTGGCAGAAGACTCTGGCTTTTCTTGAACAACATCTCTATGGTAACAACACGGAGATCACCAGATGCTGATGGGGGTGTGTGTGAAGCACAGTAATGCTGAAAGCTTATTGCTGGGTATCCGTGACAGTGTGTGTGTTGATAACATTACTATATCTAAACAACAATATACAGACAACATACACAGGCCTCCACTGAACATATAGTCAACATGGAATCAAAATAAACTATTCTTATTTTTATGAAGTATTGCATTGTTTATTATCATTAAATGGATGTCATTACATCTCTCTGTGAAGGTGGGACTATATTGACAGTCTAAAGGCCCGGCAGTTCATCCCTAATTTTTTTACCCATTCCCGAAGCCGCGTTTGTGTGTTGGATATGTGTCACCATGGGGAAGAAAAGACCAATATACTATAATATTATATTGTAATATAATTCATATAATATAATATAATATAATATAATATAATATAATATAATATAATATAATATAATATAATATAATATAATATAATATAATATAATATAATATAATAGTTTATACTCACAATTTCAAAAACACAAATTTGACATTTTGGGCTCTTTGATCAAATGTATCAGGAAAATCAACGCAATCTTGATTTGCTTTCTTTCTTTATTTTTGTCTTACTTCAATTGATACACTGTGTGTTTACTTCCTTTGATATCAAAAACTGTCACAAGCAGCCGCTGTGATCAGGATCAAGCAACGCGGCGTGTGATGTTGCTGCCAGCTGCAGACAGTCTGCTAAAACCTGCCAGATCTTAAATGAGGAAATCCGTGTGTAACAGAGTTTCACTGCGGGCAGATGGTGAAACGGTGACAATAATAGTAGCATTTGGCAATGTATGGATTGATGGTAATCTTTTATTTTGAAGGTGTGGTGACATTAATTAGTAGTTTAGTGATCAGTTAGCATAAAGTTTATATGAAAAGAGTGTCAAGAATTATAAATCTCTCAAAATATTTTTTCATAAATGTAATAATAACACAATTAACTAAAAAAATAGATTATTTTATAATCATACTACAGAATTAGTTCAGGATTCTGTTTCTATGTAATACTTTTATTCGATATGGAAATACTTTTGTATTGAAAAGATGAAAGCATAATTCCATTCAAAACCTCTAATAGCCTTTAACATATTTAAACATTTAAAATAACTAACTACAAATTGTACCAGCAAACACTACACAAGTCTTAATTAGATAAATCTGATCTGATTAGATTTATCTGATAAATGATGTGTGAGGCTTATAAATGTTTCAGGTTTTTAACAATGTCCAGTCTAAACACAATTTTTGTCTTGTTTATTGATTGTATTCATGGTAACGTTTAGTGCTTGTAGTTTCAAATTAAAATTCTAAGTTGCAGTTTGTTTTTGGTTTGTTTTGGACAGAAATGGACAGTGTATCTTTTAAAGATGGCAGCTGCATGCTAACATAACATCCAGCATCCGTCTTTCCAGGGTTGAATGATAAAGTTCTGATTGATGCATTTGCATTTTGTCTTGATCTATAAATGTCTACAGATGCCAGAAACGCCCTCAGGGGTGTGAGAGATGTGTTGGCGTGGTTGGTATGCGCTTGCTAACCGCAGCTGTTGACTCTGAGATCATAAAATTCTGCCTTTGAAAAGTTTAAAAGTGCATTTCTATGATTTGTAGCCCAGCTGCTGAATGTTTATCAGTCTGATCTGAACAGCAGAGCCACCGGAATATATAAAATTATTCACAGTGTATTTTAGGATATAGGCTACAATATTTTTAGCAGTGAGGAAGAATTTTTGAGAGCCTTTTTAAATGTGCACCGTTTACATTTACACATTTGCCAGACGCTTTTATCCAAAGCGACTTACAGTACATTCATGTTACACATTTTTCTTACCAGTGCAAGTGCTCCCTCGGAATCGAGCCCGCAAGTTGTGCGCTGCTAAGGCAATGCTCTACCAACTGAGTTATACAGGAGCACATTAAAGAATTTAATTACAAAAGGTTTTATATGAAATAACACATTTCATACACATATTTTCACGTAACGCAACCTTCAGTTACATCATACAGCCTAACAAGTTGAACTGTATTAACTGTAGGGTGGGCCGCCGTCGTGAGGGCTGACATTTTACAATCAAACCCTTTATCCTTTGTATGTTTGACAAGTCACGTTAAATCACACTGTCCAAGTGCATTTTAAAAGAGTTCAAAAGAGTTTGTGGGATCAGGATTGCTCAGGCTGTAACTTTCTCTTGCCCTCAGGCTGATCATTACACCTTTAACCGTCCTGTTAGCTCAACTGGTAGAGCATTGCGTTAACACCGCTAAGGTTGTGGGTTTGATCCCAGGGGAAGGCAAGTTCTGATAAAAATATGTGTATCTTGAGTTCATTGTAAGTTGCTTTGGATAAAAGCGTCTGCCAAATGACTAAAAATATAAATGTAAAACACTCGAGAACAAGAACAAGCTTCCTTTACGGAGTTGAACCTTTAAAAATGTAACTAAACAGAGATTATTTAGCTGCTATGAAATATACGAAAAGGTCTGTAATATTTTGTAATATACAAGTCATATGTAGACTAAAGTGTCAAATGTTTATTTCCATATTTAGCATATTTATTCAGCATTTTTAACTTACTATATAAAATAAAACTTTTCAGTTATAGTATTTTGCATTTGTGAATATTGCATTCTGTAATGTTTTTTAAATGGATATTTTATAGTAATTACAGTCTTCTCCCTCTGAAAATTTCACATGCTAAATTATCACTCGCTTTTTAATAGCAGTATGTTCTCAACATTCCTGTAAGTCATATTTAAAAAAAAAATCATTGTTAAAAGATGCCTGCTTCAACTAGTATAAGCATTTAACCCACAACTCTAGGGAGTAATTCTCCTGGATTCAGATATACCTGTAGGGAAACGCATATGTCTGTAAGCAAGCATATGTCATTAACTGCTGTGAAAAATGTGTGGTGTCCCATAATGAATCTACCTTTTATTCCGTCCACAGAATGCTGTATTCTGTACATGACGGGGATAAATCAAATTTCAATGCAACATAATCCTTTTTTTCCCACATAGCCCTGGGGCTTTTCTCTCTCTTCTGTCTCACACACACATTGGAGCTCAGGTGTGTCCCTACAAGCTTCAACTTTCAAAGTTATTACTGCACAATCCATCTTCTGGCAGCTACAGGTAGGCGCCCGCAAACCCGGGACCATAACACCGAGGTTACCAGCGACGGATTCCATCTCACTGCTCTGAAACGCTCCCTCACTTCTTCAATGAAAGTGTAAATGAAATTGAGTAAGTGATAAGTCATTTTCTTATTTGCATAATTGACTGTGCTGCACTGTTATGAGAAATGCAGTGACATGCATTGTGTAGATCAGGGCTATGCATTCAGGGCTGTGGGATATTGGTTTGTCATTGACTCGCTGTATATTCTGTCATTCGTCTGATGTGATCATTTGATTTTTCATAGCAGTTGTGGGACTGTTGGATTTATTGCAGTATTTCATTCCAAATTATTTGTCATCATATCATCCAATACACCTCCCTAACCCTTATCCCTTCATAATAATATCCTCTTTCAGGGAAAAATCATCATTTGTATCCATTTCTTTAAAAAAAAAGGAATTATTAGTAACTATTTATTTATTTATTAACAACATTTAATATTTTGGCTGTAAGAATATATTCAACAAACGTTTGAGTCAGGGAGGTTGAGTTGACACGGAGTGAGTGACCCAGTATTATTTTATAAGTAGAATCTCTTTGACCTTAACGCAGTGTTACAGAAGACTGTATACTCACAAATATTACATAAGTCAGTCCAGAAGTTTTTGTTGTTTTCCCTGTATTGCATTGCTATTACGTTCAAACCTAACACACTACAACTATCTTGTTCTTGCATGTTTTAAATTTGCTATTACATCACACACAACACTTTTAAGCGTGAGGATTGTTGTCATGTAAACACATCAGTGTTTTTTGGTGCATGGCGGTGAATGATCTGAGGTCTATTTAAATTACCTTTACACTCGGGGGGACTGCTCTGTACCCTTTTGTGTTTGGACATGCAATACTGCTGAAAAATCTAACATTACAGTCCCACCTCACACCTACTGCTGTATAGCAGTGCGCTGTATGCCTTTACATCATTCATCTACAGTGAAACGATTTTAAACTTTGTAGTTCCTGTATATTATGCTGTGTTTATGAAGCCATTTATTGAGCTACGCTACGTGAAACATGCTATCTCCACACTGCAAGACTTCAAATATAAATAGAAAAGCTAAAAGGTGATTTTGATAAAGCAGGTGTACCTGTCTCCAAACTACCCTCATGTTTAAGGGTGACTGTTTTCAATGTGTCATTTGTATTTTGAGAAATAAGTGCTGTTTTAAGCTGTACACTCCAGTGATTCGATGTCTGGATCTTTCCACCCCGTTTCATTTTCAATTTGAATGAAATTTAATGACACAGGTAATGTCAGATGAAGTCAAAATGTTCTTGGTAAGTTATGAGACCCTGTGAGTCATGTGTATCCATCTGATTGCTTTTCTTGTTATTTTGACCAACTGCTGTATTTAAGGGCCGTAACGTTATGGCCCATTGCATTAATTAAAGCGACGGTAAACCAGAGTCTGAGTTTTTAATGTCTCACATTGACTCTGCATTACATTTCATGTCCCATTGGCTCATGCATCTTTTTTTCTGCCTGTTCACCCATCGATCCCACAGGTCCCGCTATGCTGATTCGATTGAAGGCATCTGCGTTCCTGATTCTCGGTGAGTCTGTTTTGACATAGCTGTAAGCTGACAGTGAAATTACCCCGTGAGCCCAATCAGTGAAAACGTGTGATCACTTGCCATCCGTGGATTGAATTTTTCCCCCCGCTTGTTGACACTTGAATTTTCTACCTTGTGTTAGATGCATTTCTGTGGCATATTTGTCTACATAGCTTTGTGGTTTTCGTAACAAAGCCAGTTTAAACGAAGCACTCCCATCCGATGTTTATCAACTGTTCTGCAAATTGCAATCATGGCCTGGTTTGTATAAAGCAGGGCTGGGTTATTGACTGAGACAGTGTCCTGGGGCATCAAAATTATCTGTGGCCTCTAAAGCTTCATGCTTTGTGGCACCAGACTGCTAGGTGGGGCTTAAAAGCTTTCGGCATATAGGGTTTAGGCTGGCCCTTAGCCCTCTTATTTATACTGTACAAGCTAATCAATAAGCCCCCAGAAGCTGTATTTATTGTCCTATGTCAGCCATATTATAATTATCATAATGAACCCTCAAAACTTTCATGGGCTAAAAAAAGAACCCAAATTATAATAGTATTGTAGCAGCTGTTTGAAAACTATTATCATTTTAAAACGGTGTTTATGCTGCTATTTGCTTTGTTAAATCGGTTCTTTAGGTTATACACTCTAATATAAATGTTAAAGTAACTGAACTGTTGTGATTTTGTAGTGATAGCAGCTCCAGTTCACCTTCAGGATGAATGTGTGGGGAATTCATGCTATCCTAACCTTGGTGACCTCATGGTGGGACGTGCCGCCCAGCTCAAGGCATCCTCCACCTGTGGCCTCTACGGACCTCAGAACTATTGCATTCTGGGATACCTGGAGGTCAGTTGTCAAAACAACAGTGCTGTTAGGGTCTGAATGTGAGGGCGGACATTCTAAATATTACGCTTCTTGTTGCAAGTGTGGAGAAATTCTCTCCTCTGCTGTGTTGTTGCGTTATGTTGCTTTATATGATTATGCAAATGTAAACCTGGAGCAATGCATGTTTCCACTATATGACCTTTGTGTGTTACACATTGCTGTAGCTCAGGCACCCATTGTGTTTGCAGCACAAAGGTTGTGGGTTTGATTCCTGGCAAAAACATTGATACTGTTCAAAATGTATATCTTGAATTCATTGTCCCTTTGGATAAAACATCTACCGAAGGCATAAATATGGCTATATAACAGATGCACAAAAACTTGCATTAATCCACATTACCCATAATTCAGTGTGCTTCTTACTTTTTTAGTGTGGATTGATGGGGTTCTGACAAACCCTTTGGGTAATACATGCTGGACAAGTTCTGATGTGCCTTTTAGCTGTTGTATAGGTCATTACCTCCTCTGCCACAAGACTAATTTATGCCTTCCCTCATACAACCCCTCAGCCTAACCCAAACCCCCCGGCCCTGTCTATACAGGTGTGTTTTATGGCACTCATTTTGGATATTTACACTACCTTGCCTGGCATGAAGAGCCTGTTGCTATGGTGCTTTAAAACCTGTATGACAATACCAGAATATACCTGGTTTGTTTCTCAGGTATTTAAATGAGACTATTCGTCTAATTGTCAAGGCTTGTGCATACATGACTACAACTGAAGCATATTTGCACGTTATTGTCTTATGCTATACCACCTTTCAGTTTTCAAAAATCCTTGTACTTCCTTGCCAGGAGCCATCAGAAAGAATATTATGTAAGGGATAATATACAGCCGATCCCATTCATTAGCACAAAGTCCTTTATGGTTCACTTGTGGATTACTATGAAAACTTCCGATAAAGATAAAAGTCCATTAGAGCCGTTTGACTTGTTTTTCTGGACTCAATTTGCTTAGATCATGTTCTTTGGTTAAAGAAAAATTTCAATTATATTTTCCTACTATGTTATTTAATAAACATTAATGGTCTTTATTCAGAATGAACAGAAGTGCTTCACCTGTGACTCTGGAAGCCCCTACAATCTCTACCACAGTCCCAACAGTCACCGTATAGAAAACGTCATCACCACCTTCCAGCCCGAGCGTAAGATGAGGTGGTGGCAGTCTGAGAATGGTGCGTTCCTCAAAAGGATTATTGTTCTTTGTAGACCTTAAAAATGAGTTTTTTTTGCCTTGAAGATCGTGGAGGTTTAGACTGTGCTGTTGAGATCTATCAAATGAGAGTATAACATAATCTGGAACTTAGTCTATCCTAATTATTAAATCTTAGGTGTGCATGAAGTCAGCATTCAGCTGGACCTGGAAGCAATGTTTCAGTTTAGTCATCTAATCCTGACGTTCAAGGTACATCTGACATTTCCTCACATCCTCCTTCAGTCCATTTTTGAAAAACATCACAATTCAACCTTTTCATAAGTTATCGTAAGTTGTTACATAAGTTCATAAGTTATACAAACTTATACAACTTCATTACGTTGTTACATAAAAGCAGCATTACATGAAAAATCAATGAAGAAACTATTATGAAATTAATGATGAAAAGTAAATGTCCTTCGAATGAGATTCAGTTAGCAATGTGATGTTCCAATGTATGTTCTTGCCAAACAGAGTTTTCGACCTGCTGCAATGTTGGTTGAGAGGTCCAAAGACTTCGGCCATACCTGGAAGGTGTTCCGATACTTTGCGGAAGACTGTGCCAACTCATTTCCTGGCATCGCTGAAGGGCCAGCGGATAGCGCTGATGACCTTATCTGTGATAGTCGCTATTCCGGGGCAGAACCGTCCACCGATGGAGAGGTAAAGTTCCAAAGCAATCTTTAAATAGCTTTGTCCTCAAATGTTTGTTAATGTTATTAAACATGTCGATGTTATTAACTCTTCTGGACCGTGTATTTCATTCAGGTTGTGTTAAAAGCCTTGGATCCCAGCTTTGACGTCCATGATCCATACAACCCCACTATACAAGGTTTGTGTCTTGTTAAAAATGTTCCTTTTGTGTGTTTTAAAAACATGCAGAGTAATAAAGATGTCAAAGCAGCTTTAAAGCGTGGATGTTGCCTGAAGGCACATTCAACGAGTAAATCTGTGATGTTCAGTTGATGGGGTCACAGTAAACCAAACACTTTTGAAAATCCCCTCCTTGATCATGTAAAGAAAATATACGCTGTTAGAGGCAACATGCCATAACATTGTCTGTTGCCGTGGTTTTGCAGATTTTTGTCAGGTAGATTACATCAGACAACAAGCAACACCCCAACACAATAGCATGTTTGTTTATTGAACAAAAGTAGACGAAAAATGTAATTTGAATCACTGCTTTTAAAATTATCTAGCTTTTCCAACTGACAGACAAATTAGTGCTGAAATACAGATGAGTTTGAATGTGTGGCTTCTGATGTCAACAAAAGATTTCCTTTGAAACGCTAACAAGTGTTTATCATACTAATTATATAAGGCTATATGGCTTGTTACATTTATACTTTGCATTTAGCATTGTTGTATCTTGAGTATTCACCAAGACAATAAACTGCATAATTTTAAACAACACAAGTGATATAAGGGACCTCCTGCGTTCCTCAGAACTGATCACTCTGACAAACCTGCGTGTGAACTTCACCCGTCTGCTCACCCTGGGTGACACGTTGCTCTCGCGGCGACGAAGGAACCCGGAGGACAAATATTATTATGCCCTCTATGAGATGGTGGTCAGAGGGACCTGTTTCTGCAATGGCCATGCAAGTCATTGTGTTCCCTTGGACAATGTACGTGGAGATACCTTCAGTGAGCCTGGCATGGTGAGCGTTCTGATCAAATCAGATCTCCTTAATATCTAAACTATCTTCTTTTATATGAAATGAAAGAATTTTATTAAGATTTCTGCTTCTCAGATTTTTTTCTTTATAAACAGACCATCTCATGCATTTTTTTAGGAGCTTGAGAAGGAAGATAAATAATGTTGCAAACTGTTTACTAAGTAGTCAAAATAATAAAAATCTGCTATAAAAAATCTGAAATGTCATTATGCATTTAAATTGTATTTTTTTTATTAAATTATAATTTTTTGTTTGCAGGTTTAATTTAAGTATGACAACAATTGCCTCAATTGTGTCTGTGTTTTAGGCATTTAAGTAACAAACCAGTATTTTGAGAAGTCCAGAAATCTTTTAAGATGTAAAATTCTTTGGTGATAAAAATATTGCTACACTGTTTTTTTAACTTTTAATATCCCTTAATGTATAATTATACTTTTAGGATTATTATAGTGAACAAAGTTTACAACAAACAGGCACATTCTTTACTATTTTAACAGTTTGGGGAAAAAATTGTGCAATTAACTATAATTACTACCTGTCGCGCTTCAGTGGAATAGAAAGAGTGCCTGTTGTGATTTTAAAATTAGGAGCTTTTGCTTAAAGCAATGCTTAATGATAACTGTCTAATAAAATCTTTTGGAGTCTTTTTCATCTTTCTTCCCCTTTCTGTCTTCGCTCTAAGGTGCACGGTAGATGTGTTTGCCAACACAACACAGCAGGCTACAACTGTGAGCGATGTCAAGACTTTTACCATGATGCCCCCTGGAGGCCAGGTGGAGAAACGGACTCTGATGTTTGCAGAAGTAAGCGTTTTTAAACCGGACAATTATGTATCAGTGGAAAACTGCTAAAGTTACATTGACAAAACACCACAAGAGAGTTCAAACTTATCTTAAATATTACAGTCAAGTCATGTTCTTAGAAATAATGGCCGTTTTTCAAGGCCTGGATTTGATTTGCTTTACCTCTCACAACATAATGTGCCAAATTCTTTAACATCCTGTTTCTTTAATGTTACAGAATGCAACTGTAATGGTCACTCAGAGAAGTGTCACTTTGAACTTGCTCGCTACATGGCTACTGGAAAGGTTAGTGGAGGTGTGTGTGAAAACTGCAGGAACGATCGTGTTGGCCCTCAGTGTGAGCTGTGCAGGCCTCGCTACTACCAGGACCCCCGGCGCTCTGTGAAGGACCCTGATGCTTGTATACGTAAGTGTGTTTGGTTTTACACCAGGGGTATTTAGCAGTGCATGTATTACCTCTAGTGGTTCTGTGGTGGTACTGCAGGGGTTCTGAAAATTAACCTTGAGTAAACTAACTCATTTTAACATGAACTATTTCGATAACATACTTATTTTAACCAAGGTTAGCTAAAACCTAAAATTCATCAGACCCCAGTGCGTAATGTAGGGTAGATATGTTAATATGTATAAGTACTTATACATGTATAATGTATAAGATTTTTATTTTTTAAGTGTTAAAAATGTTTCTGTTGTATTATATATTCTGTTATATTCCACCTGCAGCCTGTGAATGTAATCCAGATGGCTCAGTAGACAGTGGACTCTGTGATCCAGTTACTGGCCAGTGTGTGTGTAAACAAAATGTAGAAGGCGAACGCTGCGATCGGTGCAAGTTCGGCTATTATGGGTTCAGCCGGGATGACCCCATTGGTTGTCAGTGTGAGTATTTATCCTGCGGGATGGGACTACTGTTATTCAAATGGATAAAACTTTTAATTACAGTTAGCAATTAAGTATAAAGTCAAACTGGGCATTACTTGCATTATGTCTGTACAGTTTAGATCTAATTTCATGAACATGATTTGTGTTGTCTCATTTTCAGTCAGCTTTCTGTGATTTAGCGCCACTGTCTGGTCATTTATGATGACAGCAGTGGCTCCAAATGTGCTCTAAAACTCAGATCTAACTGAGCAGTTTTATTGCAGGGCGAGACACTAGTCACATAAAACCCAACTTTGTCAGGACGTGGCTGGTAGCACCTGGTATAAATGGCTCCACGGAAACCTTTCAAGTCTGTTTTGAGTATGGATTACCATACTTGAGTTTCATATCCATTCACAAATGAACCTGACAATGTTCAAGACAACCAATCAGATTTCAGGGTTAGGTTTAGTAATAATTTTCATAGTGTGTGTTTCAGGCCTTAGAGCCTTTCAAAGCCTTCCTTCATTGATTTATACATGTCCAGTGTGTAGGTGTAATTTCATGGGCAGTGTACGCACAGGCAACCCTTGTGATCAGACCACCGGAAGGTGCATCTGTGAGCACTTTGCTCAAGGCCCACAGTGTGACCGGTGCCTGGTGAGCTGCATCCCTAACACACACTTACAATCATTCACGTTTGACAATGTTACATTATGACTTATACTTTTTCCAGCCAGGTTACTGGGGTCTGGGGAATACAGTCCATGGTTGCATACCTTGCGACTGTGACATTGGTGGTGCCCTGAAAACTGAGTAAGTTACCACTTTTCCTTTTCCCAGAACTGTAGTTTAGTACAGTAGTTTGTACTGAACTCCACTGCACTACAACAGTACTGTAGTTTCCCAGTACAGTTCATTCAGAAGTGTGTATGCGTATATATGCAGGTGTTCTTCTGAGGATGGCAGGTGTGAATGCAGGCATAACATGGTGGGTCTCAGGTGTAGTGACCCTGCTCCTGGATATTTCTTGGCTCCCCTTGATTTCTATATCTATGAGGCAGAGAAGGCAGAGCCTCTGGTGAGAGAATACAACTAACTGGATGTTGTTCTTTCTGTGTTAATTTATATTCTTGTTTATTGATATGAGGTACAAGGTCATAAATGGGTGAGATTGTTCAGAAGAACATACAAATTATACTCCTGAGCTTTAATTTAATGGTCTTTTTGACCCCTTAACAGCCAACATAAACAGTAACGAGTTAGAAGTGAAGTCAGCAATTATTTGGAACTACTTTGGAAGAAAGAATAGAACAAAAGAAATATTAACACTGGTTTAATTACATACTTTTGCTTAAGAGATGATTGTAAAAATGTTGGATATGTACTTTACATATATTTCTTATTCTGTTTAAAATAAACAAAATAACAACTTAGTGTTTTCACAGGTGGCCCTACCGTTGGTGCAACCCGAACGACCAACTAAGCTCCCTCTTTGCCCGGTTGCACCAAAACCCCCACAAACACCTAAACCACAGGTGCCTAATAACCCCACTGCATCCCCAGTGGTGACGCTTTCCCCATACAACCCCCATATTACCCTACCCATCTGTGAGCACTACTTCAGACAGAGGGGTTATGACTTTAAGATCAGCAATGGAAGGATTGTGGTGGTCAAGCGTGAAAAACGACAAGTCAGAAGACAGAGACAAAACCAGGTGAAGCCTGAAAAGCCAAATAAATGGCACTATTGACTATTGAACACACACTGCTATAACATTAACAACAACAGAACAACAACAGTGTGGTTTGTTGATCATTTGGTGTGACTGTTGTGTTGACAGGAACAAGTGTTTGTTTTTCTAAATCTTTAGAAAATAAGTTAGTTGTTTTTGCTCTATGTAGCCAACAATTGTATGTCCTTTTTCTGCATCCATTTTTTGAGGATGAGGCAATTACACAAAACCTGTGGAACACATAATGCTGCAGAACTGTACGATTGTCTTTGTTGATCCCGTGCAGAAAACAATCAGCTTTGAACCAGGCTCACCTCTTCAAATCATCCCAAGACAGCGAATACAAGATAAACCTGTCACCTGGACTGGACTGGGTTTTGTGCGAGTTCAGGATGGGGCAGGACTCAGATTTACCATCACCAACATACCATCAACCCTTGACTACTATATAGTGGTCCGCTATGAACCAGAGGTTGGCCAGATATTTCAATGAATAACATTTGTAACAGTTTGGGTATACTTTACATTAATTGAATTCTATCATATTGGTACAGTTCGCTGATGACTGGGCAGCTACTGTGAATATTGTGTCTTTTGGACCAGGGGATGGAAGTTGTCCATACGACCCATCAGAGAAAGTCTTTACTCTTCCAGGGTCTGGAAGGTAAGGGCACATTTAGAACACATTTAGTAACTTACTACTAAGCATATTTCATGCATCTACTGTACATTTGTTCACATGTAGGGCAGCAACTCTGGATTCCCCGGTGTGTCTCCGCTCTGGAGATCAATACAACATGGAGATCACTTTCAGGAAACAGCCTAATGCCAACCATTTGTCCAGCTCATACATCCTAATCGATTCGGTAGAAAATCTAATCATGTCTTTTACAGATCAATAGAATTGATTGAATGGAGTTTGTTTACCTCTCATTCAACTGAATGCTATCATTATAGATGGGCCTCATTCCTAAAGTGGAGTCCCTGCCGAACTTCTGCTCAGCGTCACACCTAGCTGAGTTTCAGCAGTACCGCTGTGTTGAGTTAGGAGCACAGGCAGGAGAGCACACCCTTCCTGAAGTATGCGAGAGGCTTATTGGAAGTATCTCCGCCTTTATTCACAATGGTGCTGTCTGTAAGTGCCCCACTGGAACAATACAATTTTTTAAAATCGTAATAGTCATATAATTTGTTGTTATCTGATGTGAATCTGTTTGTGTTTGCTACTAGCTTGTAACTGTCATCCAGTTGGAGCATATGGCTCATCCTGCGATAAATTTGGTGGACAGTGTAAATGCAGGCCAAATGTTATTGGTCGCTGTTGTGATTCCTGTGCTCCCTTGACATATGGATTTGGACAAGATGGCTGCACATGTAGGACATATTCTATTTAAAAGATGTTGTGGTCTGTGGGAAACAGTGTGCTTGAAGATGCTTTGAAGTAGGTTGAAGCTAAACTTTGCAGGTTTCTTGACCACCAGGAAGATGGTTTGGAGGTGCATGACATTGTTTCTTACACATTTTGTATTGGAAAACGTTTATTAGTCTTTCTTGTCTCCAGCTTGTGACTGTGATCCATCTGGCTCTACTGCTAAGTTGTGTGACCAGAGAAATGGTCAGTGCCCGTGTAGAGATGGGGTGACTGGCCGTCGATGCAATAAATGTTACCCTGGTTACTATGGGTTTCCCCTGTGCAGACAGTGTCAATGCAACAAGCGGGCTGACATCTGCGACCCCATTACTGGAGTCTGTGTAGACTGTCGGGAACACTCCACAGGACCACATTGTGAAAGGTAGGCAAGATCTTGAGATAATTTATTTTCAGGTTAAAATAGTTCATATCAAACAAATTACACTTACTGTGATTACTGAGGCTTAAGTATTATACAGTGCTAATACTTAACCCTGCTAAGGATATGAATGTTACCTCAAATAGCGTCACTTCTTGAAGTTGCTATTACTTTCAGAGCTATCAGAATTTTAATCTGGTGGACATTGAAATTGTATTTGTGTTCAGTGCCATGATATAATTTCCTGTCCCAGGTGCAAAGATGGTTATGTTGGTGACCCCGTCTCTGGGAAACCCTGTGAGCCATGCCTCTGTCCAGATCTGAAAGGAAATGGCCGTTTCTTTGCCATTTCCTGTACAAATGGTCAATACTCTGGAGTCCCATACTGTGAATGTTTGCCTGGACATACAGGTTCTTTTACAATTCTTAGTTCTCATACACAGCATTTCCAAGATCCATCAAAGGATCAGCCATTAAGCTTTTTGAACATTGTTTGAACAATCACAATCATAACACTTGAACCTTTCCCATCTGTAGGTCCACGCTGTGATACCTGCGCTCCTGGTTACTTCGGTAACCTGAGGTTGCCAGGCACCCGATGTAAGGAGTGTAATTGCAACAACAACATTGATCCTCAAGATGGTAATGCATGTGATGCTTTGACTGGAGATTGTTTGCGCTGCTTACATAACACAGAGGGGCCACGCTGTCAAAGTTGCAAACGTGGATACTACGGCAATGCCCTCGTTCAAAACTGCAAAGGTACAGAGCGTTTAAGAGTCAAATAAGAAGGACAAACATCATTAGGATGTTACTCCAACTAAATAATCAGTTACCAATTATATCTTCTGGATGGTAATAGGATTAATAATTTATTCTGTAAATAGTAAACATTATTTGTAACTTTTCGCATAAATTAGCAACAACTAATTTATAGCTTATATTAAACCTATTTGTGAAGAAGTGATACTTTTCCTTGACTTATTTTTATGGTGTACTTAGAGTGTTCTTGTGACCCGAGAGGCACGGAGGTTACAAAGTGTCTGCCTGGAAGTCCTTGTTTTTGTGACCAGGAGACTGGCCAGTGCCCATGCCGCACAGGTGTTGAGGGAACCCTCTGCAATAAATGTGTGGATGGATATTGGAACTTTGATGGAGGGTCTGGCTGTCAGTCATGCAACTGTGACCCAGAACGCGCTCTCAGCAACGTCTGCGACAAGGTTGATGTTCTTTAGTTTTATGTAGCTGTTGTATAGGGTTTTTACATTGACAGTGATTTGCACGATAAAGGACCACCGGAGTTCTTGCCATCAGAATCCAGTGAGCAACAGCTTGATGTGGTGGCTGCCGGTGGGAGTGGTTAGAGTAAAGCTTAAATAAGCTTCCACATTATACTATTACTGCAGTTGAGCATTAATAATATGACAACTGTACAGAGATTTAGGGGGATTCATTGCTGTGAGTGAGGTAATAGTGATTCTTAACCTTTCCAGTATTCAATGCTTCTCAATACTGAAAGTCCTGCACGAGGAAATAAAATCAAACATTCAAACATTTTCAGTGTAAGTAGTTGAAGGCATACTTGGCATGATTTCAGAAGGCATGATGTCACCTTCCATCTGTTTCGTTCCATGTTCTCTTAGATCACAGGCCAGTGCTTCTGCCAGCCAGAGTATGGAGGCAGACAGTGTGATGAGTGTGGGCCAAACCACTTTGGAAACCCAGATATACAATGCATGTGTATGTATTACACTGTGTCAAAGAAAACTCCTGCTATTTGCAGACCATAGAAGAGCACTGCTGACTAAAAGAATGATCCAATCTCTTCTTTAGCTTGTGACTGCAATATGGAAGGCACTACTCATCCGGCCTGCGACCCTTATACGGGCGAGTGCTTGTGTAAACCAGGCGTGACAGGCCTTTTCTGTGATGACTGTGCCCCGGGTCATGACACCGTCTTTCCTGCCTGTGAGCCCTGTCATACCTGCTATCAACTGTGGGGGAAAATTGTCTCTGATGTTAAACTTGATATTGAGAGGATGGAAGCTGTCATGCCTTGCCCAGAGGACTCACGGTCTATACCAGAAATTGAACGGTTACAAACAATGCTGGAGAAACTACGAAGTATGCTTAATCTGACTTCTCAGGATGAAGTGGAAAATCTAGAGAAGCTCTTGGCAGACATTAGGTATTAGTATTTTACATTTACAGTAAACAGTTAAACTATTAAAAGTGATTTTTGTTATTTTGTTATTTTTTTTATTTTGCAATGAAAGACTGGGGATAAAGAAGCACTGATTTAAAGCCCTTTACAATGTTGCATGTTTACAACTGGTTGTGTACATAACTGATTTGACCTTACAAGAATTACTGTATATGAAATGCTTGTCTGGTTAGGTCTAGTGGAGTCTGGATGAATGAATAAATCTAGCTGATTGGCAATGATAACATGATTAGTACATAACCTTTTTTTCAGGAATGAAACCGAGTCCATAGATCCAAATATAATTATTATTGACCCAAGCCTGCTGCTCAACACTGAAATCAACAACATACGCCTTGAGTTCAACACCCTGCTGAACAACCTCAGAGAGAAGATAAAGCAAGTTCCAGCGACAGACATTAAAGCTCTAAATGGTTTGTAAGCGGAAAAAAGAATTCAAATATTATTTTACCAACCCAAAAAGCAACTGAGGCAGAATAATACTAAACAATTTAATTTGTGGAGAACATTATGCATGTGGGTTAAATTGCAAAATTATATGCTATTATATGTTTGACAGACATCTTAAATAGGATCAGGAAGCTCTATGGTGAGTTCCTCGAGAATGAGAAGAAAGTTCAAGCGGCTATGGAGGTCCAAGAGGCCTCCAAGAAGACAAGAGAGAACGTGACGTTGGAGCTGACCAAGTGTCGCTTAGGAGAAATAGACAAACTGGAGAAGAAAGTGAAGGCTCTGGGTGTAGCCAAACTCAACGAGGAGGTGATCTTTGGAAAGAAAACCCATAAAAATATACAATCATATTTAAGGAAATATTTTAATTGTGAATAATTTGGTTAAATTTATTAAATTATTAAAAATAGTTTTCAGAAGCCAAAGCACTGAATCTGTCTGTTGTAGGTCTGCGGTGCTCCAGGCGATGTGAATTGTGAGCAGGCAAAATGTGGTGGAGCTTTGTGTGGGAAGTGTGGAGGTCTGGGCTGTACAGGGAGTTTACCCATCAGCGCTGATGCCTCCAAACTGTCAGAGATGACTGAGAAGAACATCACTGACCTCCGCAGAAAACTCAGGGAAGCTGATGCTAAGGCATGTCTAACATTGCGGCACTGTTTTCTTACTCTTGTATACACAACATTGATTATGTTAATGTTTACAGTTAATCACAAATATTCTTTTCTGGTCTATGTGGTGTATTAGGTCACACTAGACTTTTACTTCAATTCAGTTTAATTAATCTAGTGTCTGGGATGTGGTCACACTAGATTTACACTTATTCATTTTGCAGACGTATTAAAGGTATACATTTTTTTAATCAATATTTGTGTTTCCTGGGATCGAACCCACAACCTTTGCTCTGCTAACGCAATGCTCTACCAGTGGAGCTACAGGAACACAACCCAAGTTTAATCAATTTAGTTCCAGTCACAGTATAAACAAGTGTTAGACTGCATTTATTTTCTGTTTTCAGCTTATCAACACAACAAAAATGGCTGATTATATCAAAGATCAGGCAGAAGAGATGATGGATAAAATTAACAGGACTAAGAGCCAATTCGAGAAAGCAAAGACAGACACCAAGAATTTAATAGAAAAGCTCAAAAACTACCTGAGAGGTAATGTATGCGACAAATGGCATAACAGATTTAGAGAAAATGAAAGTGGTGGGGTTTGCATAACTTTATTTTCCAATGACACAATGGAAGACTGAATGAGGAACTGTACCTTAACAGATGAGCTGGTGAAGCCGGAGGACATTGAGAAACTGGCCAATGCTGTGCTGTCAATACAGCTGCCCAAGTCCCCTGATGAGATCAAGAACATGATTGAGGGCATCCAGAAGATCCTGGCAAACTTCACCGATTTTAATAAAGATCTGGAGCGCTTGGAGAAAGAAGCCAAAATTGCTGAGAGTCTGAAAGAGAGGGCCAAGGACATTTTGTGAGCAATGTGTCAAAGCACTTGCGTGTCCTTTATTAAAATAAACCTGTGGTAACCAGCTTCACTAATTTATTTTATCTTTAACCAGGGACAGGACCAAGGCGGTTGATCCAAGAGAGATTGAGAAAGTACTGAATGATACAGCAGAACTTCATGATGAGATTAATAGTGATCTGGCCAAAGCAGAAGACAACAATGACATAATCAGTGACAAACTTAATGAGGTAATACTTCATTTGGCTGAGAACAGCACTCACATTAATACAAAGTGTATCACTTTCTCAGGTGTTGTGATCTCAGTACACTATAGTCTATTTTGTAAGTCATTACAACCCTGCCAGTCCACATTTCCTTTTATTTGTTATTATAACTGCTTTACAATAGTGTATTCTCATTCATTTTAACCAGACTAAGCCTAAACTGAAAAACATTGAAGATAACTTGAATTCAACCCGTACAAAAGAATTGCTGGACGAAATTGAGGCCTTGAAGAACAAAACAGAAATGAACAGAGCTCAGGGGAAAGAATCCAAAGCTGCGGCCGATGCTGCCCTCAACAGTGCTGAAGATGCCAACAAGGTACATATGTTTAATGTAGCCACGCAGTGTGTAGCATGTACCGGTTTATTGGGTAAAAGCAACTGGTTGGATGGATGACTTGTGTTTGGCATTATTAACCTGTTCTGTTATGACAGACGTCATTTTGTATATTTTATTATGGCAGGATCTTGAGGAGCTGAAGGAGCAGTTTGAAAAATTAAAATCAAGTAATAAGAATCAGAGTGTTAATGACGAGGCTAACGAACGACTGAAGAACATCACAATGGAGACGGAAAAGCTGGCTAAAGACATTCAAGATAAAATGAAGCAAATCGAAGGTACAATATAAGAAATTCAGCCACACAAATAGTAAACAACAACAGACAAACAAACTTGTTTTACAAGAAGTTAGCAGTATGCATCTGGATTTAACTGTAGTGTACTGTAGCTGTATATTTGTTACTTGAAAACCAATGCTTGTTTGCTACCATAATTTCAGACCTGGAGAAGAGGATTCTAGATGCAAACCAAAGAAAAGAAGAGAAGATGAAAGATTTGGAGGCACTCCAGGAGGAGGCAAATGATTTGAGGAACTTCATTGTGGACAAAGTGGATAAATACGGGTTGTGCTCCACTTAGACCTGTAAGGGCTTCCTGTCTTTAAAACTAAAGGAAGCACTTTGCCATGGGAGAATGCTGAAGGCAAAGCAGCACAAAGGATTATGGGATCAATTCAGTCTTTTACTGAATCCTTCTCGGTTTTGTTTGCTGACTTTCTGCTTACAATCTTGTGCTACAAATGGGTAGAATTAACCTGCGGTAAGATTCTGGTTATGTCCAACATGAATATTTTTATATTCATATTTCATAAGGACATATCACTTTATTATTATCCAAAAATGATGGCATGATCTGGCATTTGTTTTATTTCTTTATATATGGCTGTTAAGTAATAAACAAATTAAGGACATGTTCTACATTGAAATGTATGATGTTGACTGTCCACAAGGGGTCTCCAGAGTAAAAACTGAAAAACCAAAACTACAAACCTATCTTACAGTTTGGCATAATTTGACCTTAACATGCATACAGAATAGTACATTAAAATAATTTGCAATTTTTCGAACAGTCAATCAATGATTTCAAACAGACAGATGCAAGTTCGGGATTCTAAGTATGTTTGTTTTAAGATGTTAAACTAGCTGTTTTATTTATATATTTTTCATCAATTAAAAGCAAGAGTAAGGAAACATGCTTTTAACATTTCATTCAGTTCTATTTTTAAACTTTGCTGATTCTTGGAAACTTTTTTTAAAACTGTATCAACTTAAGCTATAAATTTAATTTTCCAAAGAGGAGCTTAACAGCTGCTCCGTGTGCAGTGAGATAGGATAGTCAAGTTTACATAGGACGCCCGTTGCTTTAGGAATGTGTTCGTTTGTCTCTCGCAGGATGGTCCCTCTTTTGTGATGTGGTGATAACAACCTCTCCATTTACTATTGACTTGCAAAACCAAAGGTGTCTTACAAAGCTTGATCGTTATTTCATTGATCCCCCTGAGTCGCCCCCCTTCCCTCCCCCATTAGCTATTTCAGTGTTTATGAGAGACACTTTAGGTCTGATGTTTTATGATTGCATGGCCACACTATGTAGGTCTGGTCTGCTACAGAACTATGGTACTGTTTTCACTGCCTGCACATCTAGTTATCACACTAACTTAGCTCAGCTCAGACAACCACATATTTCGTCCCATGTGAACCTCCGGTCTATTGACTCACCTTTAAACAGTCTAATTACTGAGGAATTCCTTGGTCATTTAAGGCTGTTTCACTGATCACAGGTCAGTTCACTGCATGTTATAATGTTGGCTTGTAATAAGTAACTGTTAACAAAATTGTCATTAGGGCTTTGTAATGGTTTTCGGTGGGAAAATGGAGTTAAATATGTTAATCTTTACCTTTGAAAAACCTACCTGTGCAGTTTTATGTTGCAAAGAAAGTCCTGTGATAACTACTTTGATTTGGACCGTGACAGTACCAGCTAAATACTGTAACTAAATACTATAGTTCAGTATCAGTCTTTAAAGTCTGATGATACATTTCTACAGAAAACTTTGAAGACGTTGAAAGAATAGTTGAAACGATGGGAAACTGCATTGGTTGCAAAAAACGACTACATTACTATACCAATTGTTAAGGTTTCATTCTTATGCGTATTTCATACTGTTCTCATAACTTCTTTGGATAAAAGTGACATTTAAGTTTACATTTTAAAGTGTAAATAAGTTAAATTAAAGCTAATTTGATTTAATAGTCTCCTCACTGGATTTTACTTCCCGCCCCGTCTGAAGTACGTGGGGGGGTATAAAAGACTACCTGCAAGGAACGATTTCAACTGGATTTAATTGCATTATTTCGACACTGTATGCAAACACTTGCTATTTGTTTATCGTGTGTAAACAGGGGAGTCGATGCAACTTGTATTTCATGTCCATTATACAGTTTTTGACGGACTTACCGCAACAAAAAGTGACTTACCTCAGGATCGCATCACTCGATGAAACAGGCGAGGGCTGCAAGGCGCATGCGCAGAAGATTACGCGCTATGAAGAAAAGTTTCGCTGCAGCTGCGGCTGCGTTATTACAGAGGCGCAGTCTGCTGGGAACAGATGCAGCGCTGCAGTTTCCACTGCAAACCCACGATCACTGCAATCGCGCTGAAAAAGCTGCAAAACATGCTGTTACATTTCGCCATACTTTTAAGTAAGTTTTCTTCTTGTTGAGGCAATTTGCTGTGTACTGTACTGATGTGCTTTTTGCTTTCGTTTTAAACAAAAAGCTTCATAATAGACTGTATTTTTTTTAAATGATCACTTTCCTGTTTCCCTTGAAAAATGCTGAAACTTATGATCCAGATAATGTACTATTACTATATATTAATGTTAATTTTATAACTTATAATTATGTTTTAATGTTAAACATCATTATATTTTAATGTTCACCAACCATTTCTGTTGTTGTTTGACTGGCTTAGGTTTTAAAGCTATGATACTGATTCATTTAATTCGGCGTTGGCATTTCTGTGTCAATGTAAAATGCCTTTTGGGGACAGTTTTATTCAATATAGATCGTAATATGATCCATCCAAATCGGATTATGAAATGAAACAGATTAAACAACTATATATATTTATTAACATATGATTCTTACTTCATTTTAAATGTATTGTGAGGTTGCACACTTTATATGCTGATTATATTACATCGTGTGTCAAAGACTTCTGAAATGCAAAAGAAATAAACCTTTAAACAGTATTAAGTTTGATACAAATTAATTTTAATATATTTGTTCCTCAAAGGTCTAGGGTCAAGGGCTTTTGCAGCAGTCCCAGAGCTGGGAGATGTTTGCACAGAGGGAAGCTGTTATCCTGCAACAGGAGATCTTCTCATTGGAAGAGCTCACCAGCTCTCGGCCACATCAACATGTGGGTTTCTGAGACCTGAGCCCTTCTGTATTGTCAGTCATTTGCAGGTAAGTCAATTTGCAGGAACTATTCCTGGCCAGACTGTTAAATACATGCAGATATTGCGTTTAAAACATTGAATTAAATTATCAGTTAAATATTTTGTGATTTATGTGATTTTTTTTAAATTATATCTACAGTGGTGAAAAATTCATACATATAAAAACTTAGTTGACATAAAAAGTTACATACATTTAGGTGGGTAATTAAATTGTGATGCTGTAATTGAAGTTATTATGTGTTAAATTAAATGTTATATGGGTTTTTCCTATTTGTGGGATTGTGGGATTTCTCTTGAAACCCCCTGGGATTTTATCTGGAATTTGATCAGAACAAGCTTTAATGCATCCGTTTTATTGCATGTGGGTGTTTTTGGAACATGAAAACTGTTTGCCTGTAGACATCTTTTCTTTAGAGATTGGTTTCCGGCCCTGCGACCTTTGGATGTCTAGACCGCATCCTTGTAGACAAAACGCTTTTAAGTGTTGTAGGGCTGCTGGAAATATTTTATGAGGGCTCTCTGATTCTTCAGAAGATCTACCAGCATGTTTGTAGGGCATATTGATGCTATGGCTAAGTGATAATCGCTCATGCCAGACCATAACAAGTAGATAAGTGCTTTTAGTCTTGACTCGAGAATTTACTTTACATCTTTGCATAAGTGTCTTTGATCAAGATCGTCTTTGTGTCTTGATCTCTTTCACTATAGTCATTTGGTACTTGATGACTTTAATCAAAGACTTTGTATTAAGACATTATAGAACTTACATATACTGGTTATACATTAACATATACATCTTAACATATAGTCAGTAATTAAAGATGGTGACAATGTTACCGCCCTTTTTGTGGTTGAATTGGTCGAAAGTTATAGATAAAGCCAAAACAAACAGAAACTTATTCATGCATGAAGCTACAGGCATTATGTTACTACACATGTTCCAACTTTTAGTCTAAGTGTCCTTAAAAGAACTAATTCCGTTCAGCAAATTTCTGATTAAAAGGAAAAAGCAACCCACCAAAAATTGTGCATCTGGACAGCACATGAGATTAATGAAACCTTTGAAACAGCTGCTTGATGAAACTCAAACCAGCATCTCAGACTCATTTCATGTGGCAAAATTTGTAATCGCAAGAATGCAATTGACATTTGCTGACTTTCCCACCCTCCTCCACCTCAGGAAGAGAAGAAGTGCTTTGTGTGCGATTCCAGGGAGTCCTACGATGAGAACACGAATCAAATCACCAGCCACAGAATTGAGAATGTTGTGACCACGTTTGCCCCAAACCGCCTGAAGACCTGGTGGCAGTCGGAAAATGGTGAGTTTAGTTTCAGCAAACAAACAAAAAAAACAACAGTTTTTTCTTCAATGTGTAGTTATTTCATAACTGTACTGCTTTATTTGTTAGTCCATTGTTCAGTCATAGGCTCGAAAAACTATAACCACCCCATAGTTCTCATGGGAAAATAGGACGGTTAAGTAACAAGGTCTTATTAGAGGGAACTCTCGCTCCTTAGTTTGTCCATAAGTTCCCCTATAATCAGACCAATGGTTGGGCTTAAAACTTCAAAGGAGTTTTCTAACTGCTGACCAGTTAAGATAACAGCCTGCCTTTAAAAGACGGAATGACACTTTTTCCCTTGGGAAAAGGTGTTTTACCTCAGGTACACAGAGGTATATACACCTTTAATTATGCAGTGTAACACTTAAGAGTATATTTCATGGCCCTAACAGATAGTTAGTTTAGACTGCATATACTCAACATAAAGAAAACTATGTAATGTTAAATATTTATCAAATAGGCTGTTTTGGAACTGACAAGGAGAGAATACTAGTTCTGTTAATCAGCCAAGTGAGTGAGGTTATCAGTTGAAATGGCCAGTTAACCAGCCTGACTGATAACTCTGTCTATAATCTGTCTCTCCAAGCATCTAGTCCAGCTGTGACAACTAAATCCTACACACATGTTCCTCCAACATATGTTCTTCCATAAATGAGCAGAACAAGCGAAGAGAAATCCAGAGATTTACTGATTATTGCGTCAGGGGAGCATGAATGTACAGAGACAGGAAACGAGGGCCATGAATGCAACCAGAGAAGCCTGTGAATGTATAGTTTAGAGAGAGTTTGGCGTGGGAGAACAGAGTAGTAGTTACTTATTAGAAATACAGCGGCCAACTGGACAGACAAGCCTGGGAATACAGGGAATGACATAGAACTTCTGCTTACTGGAAGATATGGTCTGTTTATTCTCAATTTCGATGTTTATGGACCAAGAAAGCAGTTTTTCATTAAGGAGATGTTCAGTGTAACTATATAGCATATACAGTCCAAAGAACAACTAGAAAAACTATATTGAAAAACTATGTAAACTTCCTGTAAAAACTATATTGAAAGCTAATCATCTTGTAAGTCTTAACAGTTTCTCATACAAGAACTCCCACATAGAAGTTAATGCTAAATTGTTTGTCCTCAATTGTTTGAGTACATAGACACCAAATGGAGACCACTGCCAAAGTCTCCACCTTCTCAGATGTTTCTTCTGAGAAAATAATCACACACATTTCCTGTTGAGTTTTGGAGATCTTGAATGTCACCAAAATGACCAATTTTCATGTCCAGCTTTCATTTAAATGTCACCATTTTTCAGCAATTAAACATTCAGGATTATTATATGAACTCGTGCATTTTCTGAAAAACCAAACTGACTTGGATACGCTACCTTTGAGTAGTAAAATGTTGGTTTGAGTGTAGGGTAAAAAAAGTACAATATAATTTCTCAATTAGTTAAATTCACATACACACGAAAAGTCCTTCAGGAATGTAACACTTGCAAATGTCAACATCCTTTGTTAGAAGCCAAAAGGCTTATCTGCAAGTAGTACCCCCGAAAGTTCTGAATGTTTCAATAAGAAAAATTAATCACACTGGGTAAAACTGCTGGACATGTAAAAAGTGCTACTGTTTTGTCACAAACCCGGTCTCTAATCTTTCTCTCAGGCTTGGAGAACGTCACAATCCAGTTGAACCTTGAGGCAGAGTTCCACTTCACCCACCTCATCATGACCTTTAAGGTACGTGTTGAAATGACACAGTCTGTCAGGGTTGTGAGTTGTTAAGGGGAAGGTGTCGCCGGAGCCTCAAGCAGGGGGGAGATTTGGGATCGTTAAGCAGGAATGCGGGGGGTAGATGTGGATTGACTGGGAGGAGGGGAAGTGTGTGTAGGAGCTGTGGGAGGTCCGGGGATAAACTCAGCTGTGCAGCCGACTAAGACAGCTGGAATGCTTTAGATAAAGATTCCACTTCAGCGATGCAGTTAAAAGAAGTCAGAAATATAGTACAAGAACAAGACTTTGCCATTTCACACCTAAAATTGGGAAACCAGGGTCATTTATTCTAGTCTTTTGATGGTCTTGTTTCAAGTTTCACACTACACTGTATTCTGTATTGGATATTAGCCTTGCCTAAACTTTGTCCTAACCCTGGATTAAAAATGACATTTTAACATGGGGTCAAATGTTGTGTGGAAAACATCTATTGCTTGTTTCTTTTCATTCACCCATTGGTTTATTAACTGTGAGGTTGCTTAACACTACATGTAGAAAGTTCAAGTCAAGTTTCTTCTCACTCTCCATGTTTATACTATTCTTTTGTCAGACGTTCCGGCCAGCTGCCATGGTCATTGAGCGTTCCGCGGATTTTGGGAAGACGTGGCAGGTGTACCGCTACTTTGCCTATGACTGTGAATCCGCCTTCCCCTTCATTTCCCAAGGACCCATGACTAAAGTGGACGATGTTATTTGCGATTCCCGCTACTCTGACATTGAGCCTTCCACTGAGGGCGAGGTGGGGGACTGCAAAATAAATCCTGTGTATCTTTACATTTTCTGTTCTTTGGGTTTCCAAAATACTGACCCTTGTTTCTTTGGTTCTGAAGGTCATCTTTAGGGTTTTGGATCCAGCTTTTAGGATCGATGATCCATACAGCCCCAGAATCCAAAGTAAGGACTACATACACAACAAGAAATAAACCATATATTTTGCATATTTACGTACCCCATAAGATATGAGGTAACACTAATGGCCTTATAATCCAATTACTATAATTCCCTATTTTAGATATGCTTAAGATTACCAACCTGAGGGTGAAGTTCACCAAGCTACACACACTTGGGGATAACCTTCTGGACTCACGTATAGAGATCAAGGAGAAGTATTACTATGCAATTTACGACATGGTTGTGAGGGGAAACTGCTTTTGTTACGGTCACGCGTCTGAGTGCGCCCCCATCGACGGAGCCGGAGAGGTTGTGGATAGCATGGTAAGTTTAAGACTTACACAAGAGGCACACAAGTAGTATGTCAGTTACTAGTTATCAGGGGTGGTGAAAACAGTCTATTTGTATATAAAATGTAAAAAAGTTTTTAAACGGTTGTTAATAAAATGCTGTCAGAACAATGAGTGAGACACCAAGTGATTAAACACAGCTTGTACGCCCATCGTTCACAAAGCTCTACAAAGCCTCTCATTTTAAGATTAGTCGCTTAAACATTATGAAAGTTTTGTTTTTGTAATTCTTGTTTAAATTTATGGAGGTAATAAATGTTTGTGAGTACTAACGTTTTGATTAATGCCACAATTACATTTCTTTATATGTTGACCTTTGAAGTGGCTTTTATACCCTCTGTTTAGTGGAAAACATCTTGCACACATTTGTCTTGGAAAGAAATAGTTTGAACTCACATCACAGTATACGGCTAACTCGGTCTGGATCTGTTTCACATTAGCATGAAAGAATGTGGACCGCTGTGTGGTTTCCTTTTGAATAGTTTACAGCACAAACATTCGTGGAGCAGGAAATGCACACAAAGGTTTGATTATTTTGTGTTTCGTTCAAGCGCAGCAATGTTCACGTACCATTTTGTTATGTTTACACAGGTACATCTGTTTTGTGTGTTTGTTGTAAATATTGTGTGTTTTGAAACAAAAAAGAACAAAAACGATTCCTGTTTTGTCTGGCTTTGCTTCTATTTACGATTCGTCTGGAAGAGATGGTCTCAGCCCATTACCAGCCTATACACAAGTTATCAGAAGAAATTACATCTAGCTCTCAGTCTCACTACATGTTTATACACAGAAATCAGCTGTAGGTACGTTGCAGTTCTTAAGCATTGCAAACCCTCTTAGGCAGTGTATGTACCAGGGCTGGAGATTGTTTAAAGTAGACCAGATGCATCCAGTATAAACACTTCCTGTTGCCATCTGGTCTGGAGGCCGGATGTGTAGATCGTCCTGAGCAACTGGGTCTTTTGTCAGGTTTTCCGCTGGCTATGCCTGAGCTTTGCGTAAACCTTTCCACAGTTGACTGTACGACTTAAGTGTTCATGTTAGTGAGCTTTAGTTTGAAGGACCTAAAGCGTATTTTAAGCATATCTTGTTTGTCATTTTTGGTTGTTTTAAACACCCTGTTTTAAATACTACATTTACGTGTATGCATTTGGAAGACACTTATTTCAGAAGTCACTTTAGAAGTGCATTCAAAGTATTAACCTTCTGCTTTTCTAGGTAATTGAACATTCGACCTTGTACTGATAGCACCGTGCTCTTCCAACTGAGCCACAGCAACAACAAATGCTGTTGATTAATAAAACAGTAGTTGATTGTATTACTGTTATGTCTTCCTTGTGTAGGTTCATGGCCATTGTATGTGCAATCACAACACTATGGGACTGAATTGTGAGCGATGTCAGGACTTTTATCATGACCTGCCCTGGAGACCAGCGGAGGGACGCAACACCAACGCCTGTAGAAGTAGGACAATATAAAAGATACTTCTGAGGCCAATAGATCTGCAGATGTATTTTCATTGTTTGTACAAAGTTGTGCCATATTTCGCTTCTACTGAACTGGTGATCGAGGGAACATGTTTCACACTGTCCTTCATTTCCTTCTTATAAATGTAGCCAAATTATCTGGCTAGCTGCCAGATGTGCTATTTAGCTCCGAACACACATTAACTAATGTAACTTTTCCTGCTACGTCTCACAATTCCTGAACTATAGCAGCACATTGCCGACAGAGGCAAAGAAACTATATATTAACGTATTGAGTTTTTAAGTACCTCAGTAACAATACACCACACAACATCTTTCTAATTAAAGCAATATAGAATCGTATAAAAAACATACCATTCCTTATTAGATGCTTTGAGACAAAATACTTGTGAAAAGTTGCAATACTAATAAATGTGAATTGAATTATAAATCCTCACATTTATGTATTGCCCTGTTTTTATTGCTTTTTTTACAGAGTGTAACTGTAACCTTCACTCGGACTCCTGTCACTTCGACATGGCCGTTTTTCGGGCATCTGACAACACAAGTGGCGGTGTTTGTGATGACTGCCAGCACAACACGATGGGCCACAAGTGTGAGCAGTGCAAGCCATTCTTTTACCAGCATCCGGAGAGGGACATTCGTGACCCTAACATCTGCGAGCGTACGTGTCCTCTCTCATTTCCTTTGCATTTCATTTCCTCCGGGATTTTTGTCTTCAGACATGCGATTCTCCTCTACCTGTCTGGTCTAGTTTGTGATGTGAATCTGTTCCAGCTGTTTCTTTGTTCATCTCTGCTCAGATTTGTGTGTGTGTTTGTTTGTGTGGTGTGTGTGTGTGGGGGGGGGTGGATTAGAAACACCTGGCTTTTGAAGTGGTCCACAACTACATTGTTAAACTCTTGCAAAGCACACGTGTCTAAAGTTTCACACTCGTCTTTTGTTGTGGTGGCTGAGGTTTCTGATTCCAAGCCCTTTGACCGCAGAGCAGACATGCGGTTTGTGAATTCCAGTTGTGAAACAACGGTTGTGCGTGTACTGTAGTTAAACATTTTAAATGCTATATTCCATACAGATTGTTACTTTAGCTAAATCATAATTTCTAAAAAAATTAATTCAATTTTTTTCACATTATTATTTACAGTGTTTTATTTCTTCAACCTTTTTTAAAGAAAATAAGTGTTTAACATTTTTTGTCATTGTACACGGTTCCTTTCATTACTTTTAAATATGCTGCTCAAATGCTTTTCCAGCCTGTAACTGTGATCCAACCGGCTCGCTTAATGGGGGAATTTGCGACGCGTTGACGGATGTGTCACTCGGGCTGATCTCGGGTCAGTGCCGCTGTAAGCCCAATGTGGAGGGAGAGCGTTGTGACCAGTGCAAACAGGGTCATTACGGACTCAGCGAAGATTCATTGGGATGTCAGCGTGAGTTGAGATTCTTTTAAGTAGCAACAATTGATATGAAAGTAGTTCATAGTGTTTGAATAATGTAAGGATCTCACTTATTTAGCAACAAGTTAAAGTTGAATTCTTGTTTACCCAGAATGCACTTGCAACGCTTTGGGAACAGTCCCCGGCGGCAGTCCTTGTGATACAGACTCAGGAAACTGCTACTGTAAGCGACTGGTCACTGGACGGAATTGCGACCAGTGTCTGGTATGTGTTCTACTGTATAAGTCATATTTCTTTACTAATTTAATTTGTAATTATTGTTTTTGCAATTGCTAAATGTCAAAACTGTGCACCTCTGCCTTTAAGAAGTGATGTTTTTGCGTCTTGGGAGGTCTTTAATGAACACCCAGGTGTTCAAAGACTGTTTAACAAACCCTGTCTCTCTCCCTCCCCCACAGCCTCAGCATTGGGGGCTCAGCAACGACATGGATGGCTGCCGACCATGTGACTGTGATCATGGAGGTGCCATCAACAACAAGTGAGTTAATATTCCACTCCAAATAAAGTGAGCTTGACTCGGAACAGGCCTGCCTGACTCATTCATTCACATACAGTTTTCATTATTGATGGTTTTGGTAAGACACCACTGTTACTTTTGTTTGTACAAAATATTTCTCTAATAGTCTTTATTATGGCTTTCATCTGGAAGATGGTAAAATGAGTAACATTAAATATTCCTTAGCCAGATGTATCTTTTGGGCTGTTTTCACCTGAGCTAGTAAGCAGTCAATCAAAATATACTAGCAACCGCCCAGAACCCTCTTCCAAACACATAGCAATGCAGCTTTTGTATAAGAAAGTTACTATTCACAGTTGGATTTAAATGTAGTTTCATCTGTTAATACTGCTTCACTGTCCTCTAAGTACTTTGTAATCAGACTATTGGGAAACTTCTGGCAAGAGTCCTGAAATAACAAAGAAATAGATGTTTCCTCATCTCAGATTAAATCTTGGCCCTGATTTGGTCCAGAGAGAACCTTCATTCACATGGTTTACAAAGACAAGCTTTATCTGCAGTCCAGCAAACCACTGGATGTCATTTCTCACAGGTTTTGAAGTTTACTGGTGTGTGCCAGCTTTGAGTATCACCTCGCTGTTGTTCTCCAGATCTTTCAGAAGATCCACTTTCTTTTAAATTTCCTTGATGTTTCTTCTAAATTTCTTGATGTTTCTGCTTGAAGTTGTTCTCCTGAGACCGGGCAGTGTCAGTGTCGTGAGCACATGTTCGGCAGACGCTGCGACCAGGTGGAGTCTGGATTTTACTTCATCGCGTTGGACCACTACACATATGAAGCAGAAGATGCCAAGTTTGGACCTGTAAGTGTCATTACTGTCGTCTCGGTAGTTTACGCTTGTCCTGAGTCCTTGATTATTTGAAGAGTTAAACTAAATACTTGTTTTATTCCCTTTAGGGTGTGACGGTTGTCCCGAGAACGCACCCTCAGGACAGATCCCCTACTTGGACCGGTGTTGGTTTTGTGAATGTTCCGGAAGGTGCCTATCTTGAATTCAGCATTGACAACGTCCCCTACTCAATGGAGTATGACATCATCATACGCTACGAACCTCAGGTAACATCTTCACATCTGTGTGGTAATTAAAGGACTAGTTCACCGTTCAACATTTACTTATTTGCTTTAAAAATTCGATGTACTACTTCTTTTATTTATGTTTTTATTTAAGTAGAAAGGCTTTAGTAATGTAAACTTCTAAACAAAAGTCCCTGGACTGGCATGTTTCATCAGGCTTGTACTAAGCTGTATGTAAACAGATATTTAACATCATCGCATTACATCACATTCCTGTCCTTTTATGGTATTTGCAGTTGCCAGAGCAGTGGGAAGAAGTGTTGATGACTGTGATCAGACCACGGGTCATCACCGCTGACAGTCGCTGTGCCAACACAATGCCTGATGATGACAACCAGATGGTATCTCTGCACCCCGGATCCAGGTATGAATTTACCTCACAGTCAGCAGAATGCATTGCATTTACCTTCCAAGAATGCATTGAGGCGGTAATTTTTTTTATCACTAATCAAATCACAATTGTTCCATATAATTCTATGTGCCATTTACTTTTATGTTTAATTAGAAGTAGAGTTTCAAGCTAACAACCTAGCAAAATGCTAATGTTAAACTCCTCTTAAACTGAATAATTCTAGGGTTTAAAAACTCCTGTTTGCTCCATATGAGATGTTTGTGGGTTCATTTCAGTTAGCTTGATTACAAACAAATGTTGGTACTTTAGTTCAGTGTAACCGAATTCTCCTGGTTTTGTCCATCAGGTATGTGGTACTGTCCAGGCCAGTGTGCTTTGAGGAGGGGTTGAACTACACCGTTCGTTTGAGTCTGTCTCGATACTCGGCCCTCAGCGACATTCAGTCTCCATACACGCTCATCGATTCTGTAAGTTCTGTTTATTGCCATATTAAATCCCCCTCGATTGCTCAAGCCCTGATTGGTTGGATTTGACCCCGCCCCCAGATCGTTCTCATGCCACACTGCAAAAACCTGGACATTTTCTCCGGTTCTGGATCAGAGGGAGGGGATCTGGTGACCAACAATGCCTGGGAAACCTTCCAGCGGTACCGCTGTCTGGAGAACAGCCAAGCTGTGGTGAAAATCCCCATGACTGATATCTGCAAAAATTACATCTTTAGTGTGTCAGCCCTTCTGCACCAGGGAGTTAAAGGTACATCTACATGTGCACACATATTAATTTGTGATTTGTTTACTGTGTAGCATTTATTAGTGGTTTGCTAATGTTAGCATTGCTGCTTGTCGTTGAGAGCTCAGGCTTGTCAATGCAAGGGCAATAATTGTAGCAATAACTACATATAATAACTAATAACTACAGTGTCCACGCTAAAGGATGTTGTGTTTATGCTAATATTGAAGTTTCAGTTAAACGAATCTTTATATATTTAGTAAAGAACAGGCAAATTGAAAAAACAGACACAGGTATAGGAAGTAATTTAAAGACAATTTAAAGGTTTATTTATATTTTTGTAGAAGTTTAATGTTGTCAGCATTTTAAATGTGCGAGCCCTTCACATTAAATGTAGAAAGATTTTTAAAATCTTTATAGTTATCTAGTCATCCTTGGTGTGACTTCACATACATAATAAAAATATAATGAATAATACATAATAATACATGATAAAAAATACTGTACATAATACAGTAGATAATCCGTCCCTTTTGTGCAGTATATTTGTGTGATAGTATGTTTCGATAGTATGTATCTGGTGGAAGATAAACTGCACTATGGATATGCGCCAATTTCACCTTCTTCAGTTAAAGCACACAAGCATATTGAACCTGTCATCACTGCGTGACATTGTCTCCATTCCCTAACCACACAAGCATGTCCGTTCCCCTTCATAAAAGTTGTGTCGTCTTCGTTCTGTCATCATTCATTCATTTCCCTCAGTCTTCTGTCTGTCAGTAGAGGGGCCTTCCTGCCTCATGTCAGAGCTTGTAATACGGCCGTGGGCATAATTACAGCACCTTGCATGTTTCCTGTCTGATATTCTTCAAACACGACACATTTCATCAGCTGTCAGGGCAAAAAGAAAAAGACATTGCTAGAGGTGCAAACTTTGCTCACTGTAAACATTACTATAAAAACATGCCGTTTTAAACTGCAGTCAGGCTAGCTTAAAAGTGCTGTAGCTGCCTGTACAGAAAGATGCTAATTTCATTTTGAGAGTTTTAGGAATGTTCAGAGTTGCGGATGTTCTTCTAAAACATTCTACAAACGTTACTGCAAAACCTTTTAGATAACGTTCAGTCAATATTGTGAGAATGTTCTTTGTTGGTTGGGTAGGGTACTAGTCACTAAAAAAACAATTTTATTCCAGTGTTGCATTTATTAAGTCACTAGGTGAGACTGGCAGGTGTGTGTAGCTGTGGCTTTACCTATGAACTTCAGTAGCTCTGTGGTGAAGTTCAGTAATGTAGTTGTTTGATTTATGAGTCGTGTGCAGAGGCGTGAGGTGCTAAAATCTGCACAAGCTCCAACCTGCTGAACATATAAAGAAATGAGTCAAAAAACTCGAAGTTTTCAGCAGGGCTTTAATTCACATGAATTGATGTTTCGTCAGGCTGTTGTCAGTCAAATGTTTGAAATGAAAATAGTTTTTTTCTAAAAGAAAAGGTGGAAATAAAGTATAAAATGAAACCACATTTCTGTAATTGAAAATGTAAACTATTTTTTACACACCTTGAAATTTTGGCTGTTCACAAGGTGCCTTGTTGAAATTCTCCTTTGCATACTATAAAGATGTTTTACAAACTTGGAAAGTTGTACATCTTTAATTTTATATAACTAATGTAAAAAAAAACCCAATTTTTTTTTCTAAAATACCTTCAAATCATACAAAGCATGAATGCCATAGACCACCATCAAAGCCTGTACAATATGTATTATATACATATAAATGTACATAAATACAAAGAAAACGTGCTAATTAGACTGTATGAACTGTGAAGGGCAAGATTCTATAATTTGGTATTTGGATATCTAGATATATGTGGATGTTTCATTATGTTTCTTTCTTCTCTGTGTTTCTGTCAGCGTGTCAGTGTGACCCTCAGGGGTCTCTCAGCACCGTCTGTGACCCGAGCGGTGGACAGTGCCAGTGTCGAACCAACGTGGTCGGCCGAAACTGCGACAAGTGCGCCCCAGCCACCTTCCTGTTCGGGCCGCAAGGCTGCAGACGTGAGGCTATTATTAAATCAAGAGAATTCCTTTGAACATGTCAACATATTTTTGTGTTTCCTGTGTTTACGGTTGTTTTCGTGTTCATTAGCCTGTGACTGCAGTCCTGAGGGGTCTGTTAATGCTTTTTGCCACGAAGCCACCGGTCAGTGTTCGTGTATTCCTGGAGCATACGGGCGACAGTGCGATCGATGCCTGCCTGGACACTGGGGGTTCCCCAACTGCCGGCCCTGCACATGCAATGGCCATGCGGAGCAGTGCGACCCTCACACTGGACAGTGCCTGTCCTGCCGGGACCACACCACTGGCCACAACTGCGAGAGGTTTGTGAGCACCAGTGTTTTCAACAGCAGCATTTTAAGTCTAAACAATGTTCCTTCTACTTATATAATAATTAATATATCCACAATGGCCACAATAAGTGCTGTAGTCACACTAAAGTACAGATACAGTGTTTCAACAACAGTTAAACAACAGTTAAATCCTTATACTTAACATATAATCAGTGTGGTACGTAGCACAAATGTTGATTGGTTAAAATTTTGAGACAGTTGTTGGTCTTTATAAACACGTCTTTGAGAACAATTTTAACCGGAAACCTAAAATCACTTCCACAGGTGTTTAAACGGCTACTACGGTGACCCCGTTCTGGGTTCTGGAGACCACTGCCGCCCCTGCATGTGTCCTGATGGACCCGACAGCGGGCGTCAGCATTCTGGCGCGTGCTATAAGAGTCTGGACTCTGACCAGGTGTTTTGCGTCTGTAACCAGGGTTATAAAGGTACATTTGATTTATAACTGTAAAATACCTTCATGCAAAAACTTGTTGCCGTAGTAATGAAAGAATATGGTAACGTTGTGCCTCACTGTATGTAATTTGTAGGAGGTGAGGGGTGTAATTTTGTGACATGTATCTGATGGTCTATGGCCTCTCGTTTCGTCGACAGGTGCCAGGTGTGAGGAGTGTGCACCTGGTTACTATGGCAACCCACACGAGGTGGGCGGAGAATGCCGACCCTGTCAGTGCAATAACAACATTGACATGACGGACCCCAGCTCCTGTGATGCCCGCACGGGTGTCTGTCTCAAATGCCTGTATCACACGGAGGGCGTAGTCTGCAACCGATGCAAGCTCGGTTACTATGGCGATGCGCTTACTCAGAGCTGTAGAAGTGAGTGTTAGAAGGTTTATAAACCTGCATTAGCACATAGAATTTTTATATTTATTATTGTATGAATTTATATGTACTGACAAATTTTGTTCAATATAGCTATAACTTATGTAGTTGCCAGTAACCACTATTTCAAAACAGTCCATTGGTACACCATGTCTAGTGTACAACTTTAAAAGTACCATGAAATTCCCACAGGGACATAAATAATATGATTTATTATATCAATATTTCATATGCAATTACTGGTATATGGTTCATATTATATACCATCAGTGTACCATTACTTGCATTATATGCCCCAAAACATTATTTAATATTATTTATGCAAATTTAATGCATGTAAAGAAGATTGTTCAGTGAAATCTGGTATTTAAAAAATGATAGTAAAAACTGACTTATATTGGCCAATACTAATATGGTCGATAAATCGGATAAATGTTTTTTTTGTGACTTTCTCAGAGTGTGTGTGTAACCACATGGGCACTGCTGAGGAGACCTGTCCTTCCCCGGGTAACTGCAACTGCGATTTAAGCAACGGCCAGTGCCAGTGTTTGCCCAACGTGGTGGGTCAGAACTGCGACACGTGCGCTCCGGACACCTGGAACATGGCCAGCGGGAAGGGCTGTGAAATTTGCGACTGCGACCCCAACCACTCCTCCAGCACTTCCTGTAACGAGGTCAGACCTGAGGCACCTGCTGTGTTTGATGCAGTGGAAACTCTAATTGATTATGACTGACTTGTGTTTTTCCCTCTGTGCTGCAGATTACTGGCCATTGCTCTTGCAAAGCCGGATTTGGTGGCAGAACCTGTCGAGAGTGTAAAGAACTTTTCTGGGGCAACCCTGAGGTCAAGTGTCATGGTGAGTTAAGAGAACATATATTGCAGCTTCCAGTTAAACTAATCCTTACAGACAACAACGTTTAACTTCGATAATGTGACAATTTAAAAACCTATGTTCAATAGGAAATTATGTAGGGACGGACTTGTTTTAAGGGACTTGTATCTCGGATACACAAACATTAGTTTTATTTAATAGCCCAAACCTTAAAAACAGTAGGTAGCCCATTTCATAGGAATGTGTTGGGGGTTGTAGCTCCAGCAGAATGGAAAAGCCCCCGGCCCGCTCTTTGATTTGTCCCAGATGTGCGTGACCATGACGAGCACATGGGGGGATCTGTCGACGCCTTCCAATATCCCCTCCATTCCCACAATGCACCTTTGTATTCCCGGGCTTCCCCCTTTATGGGGCCATTAGTTTCTGACGCAAGATTCCTCCACAGAAAGAGTTTCTTTGTCGCCTTTCTGCTGGTATCTGCTGGTCTTCAGACCATAAATTTGACAATCCATTTGAACTCAAACTCCATGAACACAAGTATTTTCTGGTGTTGAATCCAAAGTCTGTTTGTTTTTGGTTGGGTAACATTCAGTAGAATCCATCGTGTGGTTCTCCTCAGGAACATCTGCTGGTGCCCGTCAGGATCATCGTGAAGTTCTGTCATTGTTTATTCATCTTTATGAATAATTAGAATCTGTTTAAAACCCAAA
>JBAJNP010001635.1:0-46615 GCA_036877545.1 Yasuhikotakia modesta
ATGTATATAAAATAAAAGGAAGTCAATGTGTCTGACATATTGTAATGTATGAAAAAAATATATATATATTTTCAAAAATCCTCTAGTTGTTTGTCTCCAGTCATCGCTGTTTCTCAGTGCAGTGAATTTCTTTAAACACATACAGTTTTTACACCACATGTACTCTTGTGCTGTAAGATAAGAAAAACTAAAAAGCCTAAATTGTGCTGTTTTGACATGTGAACTGAAAGCAGCTTAGAGTAACATACTGAAAGAGATTTGAAACTAAATACAGCATTAGATTAGTATCACATAATTAATAATGAAAGTGTTATTTCAAATACATCATTTCCATATTTGTTTACTGTTATGTTTGTCAAAGGTCCCCCTTAATGTTTAAAATGCTTTTATTTTATGCCTATATAAAAGAGTAAATAATAGAACAATCTAAACCCAAGACTGCCTGCTATAATTATGATTTTTTTTACAATTACAACCAGAATCAAACAAGAGTGTTTTTTAGTTGTTTAAATGTTAAAAGAAAAAAAAATGACATAAATTATATCTACATTAGATCAATAAATACTATTACGAATAATATTTATAAATTAGTGACCGTTCATTAGAACTGTTTTATCAATTTGATAACAAATTTAACAGCACTTTTCTTTTCCAAAATAAATCACTTGCACTTTAACTACTTTACAAGAACCCTGTTTATGTGGCGCTAAGTCATTTTTGGATCAAGAATGTGTTTACACAAACTAACGTGGTTAAATCAAAATTACATTTTGTATATACCCACCAAAAAGTTTACTGCGGTAGATACCGCAGATATAGTTTCTTGTAAATACATTTAAAAACCTCAATTATATCACATATACATTACAAGGCCTCCATCAGCATAAAGCAGACATATGATAGTGTCCGCTGAGAGACGTAAAAGCAGGGGTTTGAATCCAGCCTTGGTGGAAGTAGCAGCCTTTGATACTTTCTGCGTTTCCTTTTACATTCTGGCAATAGTGTCGGTTCCCACAGCAATTGACCTTGGAGTCTCTTCAGAACTTTCTCCCCACCCAATTTGCTGGTGCTAAAAGCTTGCCTGGAATCTGGCTGTTGTTTCATTACATCACTAAACTTTGAGTCTCCTGAGGGCGTCTCTTGAAAAATAACACCTGAATTTTGGGGCAGCGGCGGGATGGAAAGGGGGGTCGGATTGGAAGAAGCAGGTTGAAGAGGGCAGATAAAAAGAAGAGCAAGAAACAAACAAAGTAGATGAGACAAAATATAATTTGGTCTCCTGTGTAATCCAGGGCTGGTGCAGACACCTCTGATCAGGCGGTTTGTGTGGTTAGCTTAGCGGGACTGAGAAAAGTTAGGTTGGCTGCTACTTTTCTCTCTGATCCAGAGAAGCAATCAGGCCTGGGTTGCTATCTCAGCAGCACTGAGGAACATTCTGAGCTCACATGCATCTGAGGCCGCTCCTAAAAGTCAGTCTAAAGTGGAAATACTTGAGTGTGGCAAGCCATACAGGGTTTTAGATATCCCATGATGCACTGAGACAATCTATATTTAATAAACATTTACTAAACTGTCTGAAATCCAGTATTTATACGATGGATTATTTTTAATAGGCTATTAAAAACAATAGTATTTATAATAATTTGCTGGTGTGATAAATCATCAATGGAACATTCTTTTTATAATGTTGTTTATGCCAGTTTTCCAACTAAAGTGCTGTGCTGGTTTAACACTCATATTTTCACAAAATAGTCGCAGCACAATATATTGAGTGCAAACAGCACTTCATAAGCACAAAATTATAAACACACGCGCTTGTGAGAAACATATTTAAGGCATTACTCTCTCAGATGTGTTTGTGTTCTCTGTATTTGTACAATAGTGCTAGGCGGTAAAATGATATATGATAAGAAATCTACTTTTTGATAAACCTTTAACACAGAGGCAAAGAAAGAAAATCAAAACTAAGAGTGAAAAGAAAATAAGTGTGATGTCCTCCAGAGGAACTTGCACTGTATATTAATAATGTCTCTGCAAATCATCTGGACAGACATACCATCTCCCGCTCTGATATACTGCTTCCTCATGTGCCATTAAAAATTCCTGACATTTCTAATAAACCATGACTAATACACATTAGTCATCATTTGCTAATTAAAGTCCTAACATGTTTATCCACTGTTGCTTTTTTGACACGTCAAACATTTTGAAAGAGTAGTTAGATATGTCTACATGAATTAAAATGTTTATTGTGTTTAAGTTACTTACTGGCAAAGAATGAGAGTATCTATAATTTTGACAAAGTACACCTTGGAAATTGTGTTTGAATTGTGCTGGATATTTGCACAGCAGACACTGGTCTGGGAGGGTAAATGAACAAATATCTGGCAAAATTAGTAGACAAAAAAGTAGACAGTAATTGTAGAAAAAGTAGCTGAAGAAACTTTTACAGAGGAACTCTGGTGCAATGACTCCCAAAGCTTTTGTGACTTTTTTTATTAGCATTCCAGAATCACCATAGTTTTAGGATATGATGTAGACAAATTAATGTTTTACAATTAGAGTTTGACCTAATACATACCTTAGTTCTTCTGCTTGACATACATGCTTTTTTTTTAAAAAAAAACTGACTTATTTAAATTGCTGATCAGATTATTATTAACAACCCTCACTTCTAAAAAATGTTTTTAGATGGAGCGTTTCAGGTTGAGCACAACCTTGACTTTTGCAGGCTTCCCTACACAGTTTATCACAACCCCAAAGGCACAACGAATTTCACGCATGTGCGTTTATTTGATTGTTTAAGAGCTATTTCCGGGAAAAAGTATTAAAGCACCAGGAGCTGCCTTGTAACAATTAGGAGGTTAAATGGTAGTTGGCCACACATGAGGGCATTGCCACATCACACTGCTTTTGCTGCCCTCCAAAGGTCAAAGTTCAAGAAATTTTCAGGAAACGTCAATTTCTCAACTGCCCCACAGCAGGTGGACACCAGGCTACTGGCTCTGTTCGAATAAAGTAAATAAACAAACAGGCAGCAAACTGTGCTGACAGGAAGTTCTGAAGATGAGGCCATTGTTTTTTCTAAATCTCTCACCTCAGAACTGTGGCGCATGAAGTGAACGTGTAGCTTGTTGTAGGATCTTTAGCTTGCAGTTAAATTGGACAAGCGTGCATCATAAACCTCCCTTCAGCAGTTGCAGGTCCAAATATACTTGAAGTTTAGTTCAGGTTCTTCAACTTTGAAGCTAATGCCCTTAAAGGCTGTTTGGTAACCCCAACAGAGTTATGCACTGCACTTCCACTGTGTTATTGTTTGGAGACCTGCAGATGAACCCTCCAGGGAAGAGTTAGCCATTAGTAAAAGGATCAGACTGTTATTTGAAGAGCCATGGTCAGATTTAGAAGATTGAAGGAGAGATAAGCCATAGCTTTCAGTGTTTTGATTAGGAGGTCAACAATCACAGAAGGGGTTGCAACACTCTCCACCTCATTTCCCTGTTCTCCACCAACCTCTGTACACCTGCAGGTGGAGTCTGAGAGTAAACTTTGTAACGCTGTTCTCTTTGACACCAGCTGCCATCGCCAGCATGGCCAAGGGCAAGGTCACTATGGCGACCAGAGGGAACAGCCTAGAGATTGTTTTTGCTCCAGCAATAGACAAACAGCCGCCGTGGTCACAGTGAGAGAGCCAGCTGTGGCCATGACCTTTATACCCTACAGCCTGACCTCAAATTAGCACTATAAAGGCAAGCAGGGATGACAACTAATTACTGGCCTTTTGGCAGCTTATGGCCCCACCTGAAGAAAATGCAGCTCAGATGTGCTGCTATGTAAAGAAGTTTAAAAAAAGCATAAATGTGTGGTGTGACTTTAATTTAATTTATTAAATATTAAAACTTATTTATTAAAACTCTTAATTAAAAAACTCTTAGAGCTATACAAATGATTTGGAATGATCTACATGTCTACCGACATTGCATGAAAGTTATCAACAATATTTTAAACATATAAAATATATAATAATATAATGTTACATATACATATATATATGTGTGTTGGCAGAATAGCTGTAAAGTGTGGAGGTGTGGATTAAATGTTTTCATCTTTTTAGTGACTGAAATACTATCCTGCTAAAAGCACATATTCATTCTATAAGCATAATTCACCCAATAATAATAATGAGAAAGATTCTGTAGTACCTGCTGTAGTTGTGCCACGTCTCTTTACAGCCTGTTTGTCTAAAGAAATAGTTCATACTTAGCATTTACCATTAGATTAAAGAACAGCATGCCATGCTGGCTCAGTTTCTTCCAATGGAAATACCCACATAGTCAGCTAATGATTGTCATTTCAGCACTGTGTGATTAAAGCTGTGTGTTTTACAGCCACAGCACTAACACAACTCTCACAAAGATTGTGCTCCACCTGTTTTGCAAATATAGGTGCTTGGACTGATAACCACCAAAGTGAAGTTGGAAACTCTAAATTGCATAAAGTATGTTTATGTGTGGCACACCCTTTCTTTTGTTTAACATAAACATTTTTGTTGTATTAAAATTGAAGGGAAAAGTGTAAATTATGTTCTAAAAAATACTTGTTCTTAATAAGTACAATTTTGGAATAATATTAAATCTGAATAAGAAAAACATGGTGTGTTTTTAAAAGGTGTGTTGGTATGTGTATAATAATTACAAACAATTAAGGTAACAATTTGCATTTTTCAGGTGAATGTTAATTAATTGTCTTGTATAAACTGTTTTAAATCTGCCATCATTGTAACAATTACCTATTTAAATTAACTGTAAAACTGTGAGTATAAACTTATATGCAAAGTGTTATTTTTATTTATATGATTTTACATTGTAAATTGTATTAAATGCGTTATCTCCTATTCCATGAGAACATTGTTATCTTAAATGACCAAACAATAGGAAAAAACAAGTAATAACAATTGGTGCATAAAACACCTCAAGGGTGACAATTATTAACTAATTAGTCATTTTAAACAGAACTAAACCCATCCTGACACAAGTCAACAAGTTGTTAGATGTGCCCCATGTTTGCCTGTGCATGCTGGGAAGAAGACAAATGGACTAAAAGGCAGAACTATTGTTTTCAAAACAGATGTATTTAAACTCATGTTGTGCATTAATCCATCTTTAAAAAATGAATTAACTTGAAAAATATGTTCTGTAGTGTATGAGCTCTTATCACACAGTATCTTGCATCATATGTAGCTCAGTTGGATATATCCCATTAATAGACTAATGTAATGGGGTGTCCTAATCCAAACACACACTCAGTGGACCACATGGGGTGAAACATTGGGGCACCATGTTATCTGGGCACAATGCAGCTTCTTCCACTGATACTTTGGCAAGCATTTTGCCTGTTCCAATAAGTCCTTCACACCAGCCTCCTTTTAAAATGATTTTCTCCCTTCAGTTTCCTTATTTCCCTCACCCAGTCTCTGAGTGACAATCGCTGGCTGCGCACATTCTACGCTCTTTAATGCCAAATTAAGCTTCGGACTCCTTTATTTTAAATGGGGGAGCCAGACAGAGTGCTGACAATCACGATTGTGCCAGAGAGAGGAAAAATTAAACGGTATTTAAAAAATACAGAACCCCACATTAAAACCCCTCTGCCACAATTGCTGCTAATTGGTAGATTATCCGGCCGCTCTTGGAAGTCTAATGCACAGGGTGAGGAAGAGGAGACTTAGCTCCCGTACTCTTCCTCAGAGTGGTGGGGTGTGGGTCGAATCGTGTCAGAGTGGGCAAAGGATTAGCACTGTATTGTCAGAGAACCTTGACCTTGACTAGAGTTTATAGTTTTGCAGCCCCCAGTCCTCTCTGCGATCTCTGTCGCCATATTTTTTTAATTATATGCTTTAGGAGAGCCAGAATTCCCACAACAGGATAATACTGGGCAGTAGTGGCCAAGGAGGTTTGTCTTTTTAAAGTGTATAAAGTCTATTTTATTTTCTTTTAAAATAAAAGACAAACAACTGTTAATGAATTCTTCCAACTTGACCTTTCATAGTGACAAACACAAAGCATAAACATGCAATTTAATGTTTGACATTTTCTCAAGTTGTGCTTGTTACATCTGAACAATTTGTTTTAGGGTTAGATGAGCAATTATGATGATGAACAGTTATTTTTAACATTTTCATTTTTCATTTAATTCCTTCACTCTATAACAAGCTGCTGTCTAGAACAAAGCTACAACAAAGCCCCTTTTAATGAATTAGTTCAGCACTGTATCACCACTGTATTTAAACTTCATTACTATTTAACTTACTGATCCGTAAACGGGGGCTGAAAACAAATTAGCAGTGTGTTGTCCGGTATTCCACTCTTAATAATTTGAACCATAATCCTCTAATTGCAAGTGTGTGTAACTGGGATATTGCAGCAGGAAGACATGCACAATGTCCACACCTGTGCAGCAGACTGCTTTTCACTGCACTGAGTGGACGCCTCAGTCGTGTGATTTCCCAGAATGGGAGAAAGAGATGTTTCTTGGTGCTGCTTTTGATGAGCGTCCATTTGCATCAAAATGGCCTCCAACTGTAACTTGTAAACTGATCAAAAGCCAAGCGAAATCTTAAAAGCTGAGCGGCTTTTCCCCTCTTTTGACATGAGAGAGGCTCTCCAGGGGCCTCCTTGCTGTTGTGGCCTTGGAGGTTAGCTAAACCATCCACTCAGACTAGCTGAACAGAGCTCTGTGCTCCTCTTCACTGCACTCAGTTTGAATGGAGAGGTTCAGTCACAGTGTACCGATGCCCCCTTTACTAAAACACAATGAAAGCAATTTGTGTGCAACGTGCTTGTGTATATGCATGTATCGGTATATACACGCATCATAATGTGTGGCTGCGCGTGTATGAGTGCATTTTGGAATGCTTTTTGAATTCTAGAATTAAAATTATAATATTTGTGGGACATTCAGATTCTTGCTACAAAACTGTTTAAGTTACTGCAAATCTGTTAAAGTAATATGTAATATGTTCTTCTGATCTGACTCTGATTTTGTCCGGTATGAAAAATAATAATAATAAACAACCTGAAAATAGCACAAGATATTGGAAAATGTTTGTTTCGTTTCATCCTTTTTAGAATTGTAAGCACAGCTGCATGTTTTGTGAAAGGTTATATACAAGCTATGGGCCAGAACTGAAATGAGAACAGGTTTTATGTGTGTGTGTGTGTGTGTGCACGTGCAAATCTCTCCTGATATTCTCCCAGCTGCCTTCACTTACAGGACACAGGGGTATAAGGGTCACAAGGTCACACCATGACCTCATCAAATTAGCCCCAACTGAGTGAGGTGTTTAGCACAAGTTAACGCTCGTAATCTGAAGGGCATTAAATGCAAATGCAGCAACCATATGCCCACTTCAAACAGACCCCGCACACTGGCTTCACAACATCCCCCACACGTATGTATTCATTGCCCAATCATTCACATGCCTGTCTGAGTGGGGGGACTGTTAAAATGACAATGGTTTTCTCTCATACTGACCAGGTGCAAAACATTTCGATCCCTGATAAAGCAAAAACAGTTATAGAGAGATTTATGATTGAAATATCTAATGCTTAGTTCCAGATTGAGATGGTATATTATGTGCTGTATGTCTGACTCTAACTTTGTCTTCTTGCTTGTCTTTCACATATACATAGAAACTTAGACTCATATATTGGAGTATGTTGGCTAGCGGGGACCTACCAATCAAAGGAAGAAAATGTTTACAAAATGCATTGCTGCCCGTCACGATGTCTCATGAGACAGAATGGGTGAGTAAAAGAGAGAGAGTGAGAGAGACAGCAGGCAGGGTTGTTGATGATTATGGGTGTGAGGGCTGATTGTACACCCTAAGGCTGTGTTGCATGCTGGGACATATGGCAGCTCCTATGTGCTAATAAACACCTGTGGACAGAGCGAAACAAGGGAGACCCCCACAGAGCCTGGGGCCTTTGCAAGCACCTGCACAGACCTCCACCATCTATTCCCTCCCTTCTTTTTTAATTCTTCTCTTTCTTTGTAATCTCCTCCAATAGTTGTCTTTTATCAACTTATTGGTCCTTTGTGCCTCAATATAAGATATCAATTTGCAAAGATTTACACATACATTTGTACATGCATTTTGCACCCCTATTTTATTGCAAAATACAGTCTTAAAAATGTACCACATTTACTGAATCTGTTGGCATTTGCATAAGGAATGTTTTCATAATGTTCTCAGAAGTTCTGTGTTGGATTTCAGGGCCACACAGCTGCTGCAGTACAGGAGGAGCACCAGGAGAAAGAGAGCATTGTGGGAAATCTCTCCGCTGTCCATCAGACCTTCTGCCATGCAGTTCATTTAAGCTGTAAAAGACAAAAAGTTAGTCTGTGTGCATCATAAAATATTTCATAAAATAGTTGCTTTGTATATATGCTAATTGTTTCCTCATCATTTATGACACACAGTTTGTCACACTTTATTGTTTTTTGTGGGTGTGAGATTTATGTTTGTGAAATTCACTGAACAAAGTTACATGTAGAAAAGTGCAGGACATATATTGGCTAGAAAACACATGTTGGGATGTGTGTAAGATGTACACATGCTTCAATACCCACTTAAAGCACGTAGCCTTAGATCTTCCAGCTTATTAGATTTTTTACTGTGGGTCCATTCTGCAAAACCACATAACAACGGGCACAATATAGAAAATATGCAGGTCTTTAATCTGGAGAAAACAGTCTGCTTAGACTATGAGTGATGTTCTGCCGCATTATTCAGCTCTGAGATGAGGCTGATAATCAACCTGAAATAATTTATAGGGTTTCATTTTCAAACATCTGCTGTGTATTAAAGGGATGAGTGTGGTGCACGGCGACCCCTGTGGACATTCTGTGTATTCTAATGAAGATCTGACCATATGTTAGTGTGTGTGAGGAGTAATGTTACTAACTACAGTAAAAGTAACATTCAAAAAGCAAAATGTCTATGTATTTTCTTTTACTGCTATCAAATAACATACTTTATAGCAAATACTTTATAGTTTAAAATGTCTATCGTAATTATTATTACTTGCTGTAGTTGTTGTTTATATTTTTACATAAATGCATTAGTTTAATTAAGCTCACAGAATTGTTTTTTGAGAGGTGAGGTTGCTTTTCTGATTTTGTTTTATGTGATTTGGTCATTGCATGTTGTCAGATTAACACACTGAAGTTAGCAGGTTTGTGATATCAAATCATCCTCTTATGTTTATTAGAAGGTGACAGAAACTACAATTACACCACTGAGCATATGAGCAATATATTTAAAGAGCACACTTTCTAAATCTTGTTTAGTTGCTGATTTGTTTTTCTATACAAATGAACTGTCCACATTAACAACACATTATGCAGATGTTGTTTCTTTTTTTAAAGGTTATGAATTTTTAAGTGTACATTTTTAAATGTAGCATTTAATATTCTAAATATGATCATATACAAACACTCGGTGTAGCTACTTTCCCCAACACACAAATGTATAAAATGCTGTTTTGAGTAAGTTACAGGTAAATTTCGTAAATTAAATATCATATCTAATATTACATAATCATCATAGAATTTTTTCAGTAACTTTCATGTTGTTTATATCTTGATTTGGTGGCAATATCTAACTAATATTTAGCCAAGATTTTTCACATTGCATTAGTGTGATTGTCTGTTACTCCAGTGAAGACTAACATTAGACTCCCCACCTTTAATTCCTTTCCTGAGCCTCTGTTCTGTACAAGGGCCTTTTGACCCATTCATTGAGCCAGTGCCCTTTGATATTGAGGACTGGGTTGTAGAGCAGCACGGCCCCTTTTGCAATGCCTTAATACATAGCTTCAAACGTAAGTTATGGAGATCTGCTCTTGAAGGTGAAGGGTTAGCATTGCTAGGCCATGAGATCAAGCACTGGTTTATCCCAGCAGGCCGGTGAAAAGCAGGGCCACTTCAGACACTAACTGCCCGGACGAATCAGGTCGAACAGCGTTCGGATAAAGTGGTGCCCCTTTCACATAGGCAACAAGTGACAAAAGAGCCAGAATAGAGAGACTAACCTGCTGTTTAGATAAATAAAGCTACTCTATCAGCTCTAATAATTGCTCCGGCTCCCTTCTTCTCTTCAGAGTCCCAGCACCCCTATTGTCCAGCGGCGAGTGCTGCACGGCCCCCTCAGATCCTCCTAATTGCTGACAGATTTGATTTCTCAGTGACGGCAGGAGCTGTGTTCGTGGCCTTTACATCCAATAATTGCTTTCTCTTCTCCCCCCATCCTTCCCCTTCCTCCTTTGCTTGGCAGTCCCCTCCACCCCCACTTTTCTCCCAAAACGGAATTCCCCTCTCCCTATTCCGAACCCCCTTTTAATGGTTTCCTTCTATGTTAATAAATCCTCGCCATTTAAATCACATTTAGAGATGTTTTGAATAACTGATTCCAATTACCCTCCGGCCTTCTCACAGAACAGCCGCAAGGCTCTCGATGCGAGGACCGGGCTGCAGTCGGGAAGTGGGAGAAAGTGCTGGGTTAAAAGTGAAAGAGGGCTCTTCAACCCTCAATGGGGCATGAGCAGAAGCGGGCGGAAGTTTACAAAAGCCCTCTGAACACAATCGCTGAAGAATTTTGTTTGAGAAAAAACTCTGCTTTTAAACATTAAGGGGATAATATGATGCAATTGTGCTCAACATTACAATCACTTTGTGTTGTCAGTTTATTATTAACAATAATAATAATTTAGTGCAGCAAACAACTACAAAAAAAATCAAACAAATGCTTTTGAAAAATCATTTAAAACTATGTGCCTGTTCATAAACTCTTTTAGTAACTTAGTGTGACTGTGTTTTTCAACATAATGTCTTTATTATAAAATATTATTTGTTGGACTGGTATATACAACAGATTTTAGCAGACTGCAGACAATAATAATGTATAGCACATGTTAATATCTGTAGAGCATATAGCTGATGTCATAGCAATTTTGTAAAAGAAATGGTACAAGAATACATACCATTTATTGTGTAGGAAACATCTGATATATTGTAAAATGAAACATGCATTTTTAAAGCACAAAGCAATTTGAAAATGAAGCAATGACTGAAATTGAAAGGGGCTATTCAAAAGCAACAAACCTAATAATGAAATGCCATTGAAATTAAATTATGTACAAAGCTTCAAGCATTAAATAAAAAAGTCTAAACAAACAAATTTGCATGGCATATGCTGCACTACAAAGTTATTTACACCTAGAACGGCACTTTTCTCACTAATAAAACTCTTAAACACACACACAAAACACACACACACTAAGTCTCATTCCCCTCAGGAAAGCTAGAGGGCCCACTTGAAAACAGAACAGGCGCCAGAGCACAGCTTCCACAATCACTCCGGCAAACATTAAAAAGCTAATTATCCCGGGAACAAAAGTGCCAGTTTATTTTCACTTAACACAATTAGTCATAAACTGCATTTTGAGTTGTTAATCCAAGCTGGTTCCTATTCTCTGCCAATTATTCATAGTTGCATATTCATGCTGTATTCAAAGTTTCAAAGCAAATGTATTTTTTTGTGTGTGTAGTTGTGTGAGTGTTAATCACCCCACCCACACATTGCATGGATTAGTCATTCAGATAGGAGGCAGGATCAGACTCGAATGCAGCTCAGCCAAGTGCTTCCTTTAATGTATATAGTATTTTTCTTACAGTGGTAAGTGGTAGAAACTATGTTCCCCTTTAAAATCATTTTAATCCATTCTGAGAGTGGGTGGAATAATTAAATGATTAGCAAAATATAGAAATATTTAATGCCACTTGCCTTTTATTCATAGAGCATCAATACAGCTCCTTGAAGTGTCGTGAAAGCTTGAAATGCTCCAATTGGCTTGACATTCGGTTTTGAATGCACATATACTCTGATACTCTGTATATGACCCTATATACATGACCCTATGTATATGACAGAGTTTTTGCATTTATATGCGAGTGTGCAGGACTATGCTTATGAGCTTGTGAGAAACTGACCTACTCTTCTATCATTTTCCCCCAAAAAACAAATACACCTTAAAATTTGTAATTTAGTTTTTATTTGTAATTCTACTAAGAAATATTCAAAGTAATATGTTTGGAAGTGTTGAATATTGCTAGAATTTAATTACTTCACATACTTACAAAAAAGTCAGGTTTCCAAAATCCTAACTTTTTAAACTCAAAAGTATTATTTGACACCAAATCAACCTGACCATGTTACACCAAAAACTAAATAAATAAAACATATCAAAAGGCTCAAATGAGGCTCAAAACAGGTAAAAATAAATCCTCAGTAACTGCATATTAGCACTTTCAGTTTCTTGATCTTCTTCAGAAACATTCAACATGTTTGAATGTCTGAAGGTCATAAACCTTCATGTGTCAGTCAGAACATCTGAGAAGCAGAATGTCATCTTGCTAACCTTTAGTAGTAAGATGTAATATTTTTAATGATAACACCTTCTGATGCTTAGATGCCCTTTGTTTTGCCATGGACCTTCACATACACATAATTAAAACTATAACAGCTTGTTATATAGATTTGAAACTATTTTGTGTTGTAGTACATTCCCATGCAGAGCCTCCCCAACATGACAGTTTGCATCTGCAGAATTTACAGGCTGTTTTTGTGACAAAAAAAATGAAGAGATAATGTGCAGGACACATTCAGGATGAAGCAGTGGATGTATGAACACATCAAAAGACCGGCGGCAAGAGGCGAATGTATAACATCTGGATGTTGCGTTAGTGCTGTGGTCAGGTATAAGTAATTTTTTTGGTAAGGTCACTAACACGTCCTGTGCACTGCAGGATGAAGAGTGATGATGACAGTAAAGCAGGGCTGTGAATAGCTGACCGTTCTGTGCTACCACTCCAGGGACACCTGAGCAGAGTTTTACACAATATTCCTGACATCTATGGTCCAACCCGACACACTGCATAAAACAGTTCAGAGCAGTTAGATATTTTCAACTTACGCTGTATGATAAATATTTTGTCAGGCAACCTAAATATATGCCTATAATATCTTGCTTGTGCTTAATTTATTCACAAAACAATAAAGTACATTTTTAATGTTATTGATATAGATCTCTCAAGTACAAATTTTTAATTCCTTTTTACAGTGTACACATTAAAAGTATTATAATTAAACAGTAACTTAAATGTATATGAACACATTTTCTTAAGAATAACAAAATACAAGATATTTTATCACATGCATGAACCAGATGGATCAACAGAGTTTGATTTATGAGTACATGACTTCTGCATGTGTTCACAATGCCATTTGTGGTATTAGGCAACCTTAAATATATGTGCCTGCCGCTCAGTTTGTTTTAGCCTTGTTACTGTCTAGTTTGTACACCAGTTTCACATTACAGAAATGTTTTTAAGACAAAAGTGTGTCATAACCCTGAGATGACTAACTCACAGCTGCAGAGTGAGGATGTGAGCATGTATGTGTACAGTAGTTTTCACAGCGCTCACTTCTGCCTCAGGGATTAGACAAGTGTGTTGCTTAAACTGGAGTAGAAGTTTCTCTTGATGTTTGATCTGCCTGTGAACTTACAGTCAACAGCACAGCTCTCACCACACCGTCTAACAAAGGTAGACATTTTACAAATTAATTTTAATAAATTGTTTCATTCACATTGTTTCATTTAAATATTGCATATATGTATTTAGTCTGTATGTTATTAATGTTATTGTTCATTTTTGATTGTTTTTTTATGTAACTATTTTGTGTATGATGTAAATGGAATATTAGAATTGACCAAAGAGGCTGTAATTGAACTACATCTAAATACTAAAAAAGTTAGTAATGTCATTACTGTTATGTGACTATTATTTAGCTACAGTTAAATTTAAACAAAGAACGCAGGAAAGTGGATAAGAAATCCAGCTGAAATTTCATGCTCAAAAGTCGCCTAAACATGTTTAAAGTTTTTTTTTAAACATTTAGATTTTGATATGTACGATTTCAAGTTAAACAATGTCAGCATGTACATACTGCTGTTTGATATTTCACAGATTACAAATACAAACTTTTTTGTATTTAGCTTTTGTATTTATATTTGTACATATATTATATATATATTTGTATATTTATACTTTTTATCTATATTTTATTCCTCATGCAGCAGGCTAAGGAGAAATTTATTAACTATACTTCTTGGCCACAGATATGACATTGAATGTAAACTTTCTAATACTGTTTGCTTTTTCTTATTTTTATGCGAAACATATTTATATAAATTAACACATATATACAGGAACAGCCTCAATTCTGTATTTAAACCCTTTCCACAATGCACCATTATCACTTCTGGTATCTGTCATGCATAAGCCGGGTCGACAACCTTTATCGCCTGAGCGCACGCCGACGAGGGATAGAGAACCTTCAACATTATCATAACCTTTGGCTCCAGGTCCACACAAAGGGCATCAAATCAGCTAAATAATACCAATGTATTATTGTATCTGCTTTTCCCATATTTACAATAGAAGCTGTACTGACATTAGCAGCTTAGATACATTCTGATGGATAAATATCAGTCTTAAACGAGGCATGTTGTATGAAAGTAAAGATGTAAAGATTTATAAAACTGTAAAGCCGCCATTACAAATGCATGCTAGTTGCTAGTTTGCAACAAATAATTTAGCATTATTATTGCTCTGCTAGTTGATGTAAATAAAGCAATGTTAAAGTTTTCAAGTGAAGCTAAATCTCGTATTCTTTATTCAGTGAATATACATGAAAGAGGACAAAATGGCCAAGAGGACAAGATGTGTATATTATAACTAGGCTGATTGCATTATTGCTCACCTGTGGGGCTTAGGTTCATATTGTTGATTTTATCTGGTTGTGTTTTATTGTGTTGTGCAAGTACAGTTACTGGATAACTGACATGTACTGTTTGCTATAATCATCTGTCATGTGTCTGGATGTGAGTTTTCATAAAGATGTTAAAACGATCCTGACCCACACATTCAATAAAAGAAAAATATATTTGCACATTTTCACAAACATCTTCAGGAATTTGATTGATTTGTTTAAACAGATTGAGCAAAGCCTCGTCTCATGCTTAGATAGATTTTGCTTATTCTGCGGGGCTTTCAATGTGGGTGTCTTTTTGTGTATGCGATTAACCACATGGAGTTTGATTCATATATATGCAATGTGTTTATTTAATTTATTCTAATATGCAGCTCAATATGAGCTATTTTCAAGCATCTTAAATAGATAAGGCTTTATCAGTGAGGGTAGACATGGAAACAGCACGCCGTTTAGTGCAGAGTTGAGCTTTCCAGTGACTACTAATAGGCTTTTCACTAGACTGCGTTAGCACTTTGAGGCTGAAGAGACTTAATGATCCCACTGTGTGTATTTCCATGCAGGGTAAAGCTGTTTCTCACACATTTTTTGAACTCATCATTACTTTAGATGTATAGCCTCTTTTCCTGTAACACTTCTCCAGCATGTAATGCAGCTTAACTATGTCCCCGGTATGCAAATAACACAGGCTCTTATACTCCTACATGGAAAACTGGAATGCCGCACTAGCTTTTCCTCCATTTCTCGCACTTCAGGCTATATGCAATGCAATAAGAATGATAATTTTAAAGCGATCGAGAAATAGTTGACTTTATCTCTAAAAAGGCAGCCCTGTTTACTCTTTCTTTACAATAATAATAAAAAAATACAAGGAAAATTTAGAATAATGTATTGGTAAAGATTGCAAAGATTGTGTGTCTGTGTGTGTCTGATTGTTTGTCTGTGTGTGTGTGTGTGTGTGTGTGTATGTGTAGCAAAAAAACAAAATAACTACAGTTTACTACTATACATAAAAGCATACATTTCAATTGAGAGTTTTTCCTATTAATTTTTATGTATCTGTTACCATGGCACATTTTTGTTATATAAAAATAATTTACAGATAATACATTGATGAAAGTAATAAAAATAATTTTATGAAAGTTTTAAATGCAGTTTGGCTTTGACTTTTATTTTTATTTGTGAATTTTGAGACTGAAAGTATCAAAGAAAAATAATAAAAAGTTACGTTAAAATTTTTACGAAGACACAAATGCATCATAAAATTCCAGATGAATTTTTGGCTTGTGAAATCCGACATGTCTGTTTCTGTAGCGGTGATGGCTCATCCTTGAACGCCCATCACATGTCATCAGACATCAAAATGAGTGACAGGAGATTAACCCCTTAAGTACCGACAGTGAGATGGTACTGAGAGATAAACTCACATGTCTCTTCTGTTTATGGACAGATGGTATGGTTATGTAAACAGCTGAGCTCTTTGATATAAGGCTTGACACTCGTTTCCATTTCTCTAGTGTGAAGCGCGACATGTTTGTGCACATAAGTTAAATAGAGTCAGTGTGACGAGAGCTGAAAATCTATTAATGATATGATTCTCAACACGGGTGCAGATGTCTAAACAGATTGTGGCAGTCAGTTAATTAATAATGTGAATGATACTAATTAACACATTTCTAAAACTGTGTCTAAGCCATCAGATCAAAACACAATAATCAGTTACATACAAAATTCTCAATGCAGGTTCTGTTTGTTATTTCAATATATTTCCATCAATATATTAGCTTAATACAGGTTAAATGTATCTGTATTTTCTATAAAGCATGTAATAGTATTGGTGAAGAACGCATATATGCTGATCTTATTTCTGCAAACACATTAGCATGCGTCTGAACTATGGCACTGTATGTCTCCACATCACTCTAATGTATACATACACACAGGGAGGAAATAAGGGGCCGCGGGGCACACACATGTGGGTCTTTCCCGCTCTCTCCGGCTGGGGCACAGGGGACTTCTCTCCAGCAGGAGGGACACCTGTTCACTCCCCCCTGAAGACATAAGCTCGGTATAACTCAGTCAATCTCTCAGCATCCTGGCTGTTTAACACATGGCAGCAGCTAAACATTCATTGACTCAGTGAGAATGGAATGACTGGGTTAAAAGCTGAGATGTTTCAACATGCTGTAGAACTCAAAAGATACAGTACCGTAAAACCAGTTGGAAGTAAAAGAGGTTTTGCAATGTGCTGAAATGCAAATGACTGATGAGGAGATACATCTGACACAAAAGACTGTACGAAAAACCCATGAAATCAATATTGGAGGTGTCTTGTTTTTAGTCTATGTGCATTAGCTTTAAAGCCACCAACCGGATTGCATTGCATTGAATTATATACAGTCACTGTAAGTAAACTGATGTTGGAGTACATCTGTGTTATATGTGGAATTCTTAGATTTACAAACAAAAACATTTATACAATTTATACAAATTATAACATTAAGCCTACGCACTAGCTTTACTGAAAAATTCTCCAAAACAATTCCCAAAATTTTAGTCCAACTGCAAATAATTTAAAGAGTCTTATGAAGACTTTAACTGAATTACAGCAGAGGGACACAGGGGATTGTATTGCTAATTTAATGTAATATAAATTGCACCACAGAAACAGACCTTTGAAATTACTGCAACATCTGAGTAATGCAAAGTGGGGATATCTCATTTGGTATAATTGCATGCATTTGCCTCCCTAATTCCCTGAATTGGTCATGCTATTTGTGGATCCAGCTGTTTTAATTACACTCATTTGTTTAATTTGTTTGTCATATTCCTGGTCTGCACATCCTTCCATGCATAAAGAATAGCATTCAAAAGCAGCACTAGAGATAGAAAGTACTCTGAAACACTGTTTATATTTTATAATGTATTTCATACCCATGTTTGTACCATAGGTGAACATTTTGAAAGTTTAAATGTTGCCATGATAAAACGTGTTAGCAACATAAAATTTAAATAGCAAAAGTAGGTTTATCAATAAATAGCCAAATAAAGCAGGATATGGACTTTTTTCTATTTAACACTTTAGTTGAAATTATCTTTGTGTGTGTGTGTGTGTGTGTGTGTGTGTAGTCAATATATATGTTACTTAAACATCTTCATGCTATTATCCAGATAGACACACAAAACGTTCAGTTGCATCATGAACAGCCTTTGTTTTAACACAAGATAAGATAAGAATAATGTGTTCTCATAAAACATTTTAATGTTAGCTGTGACAATGTTACTATTTTCCTTATTTCAAATCCATCACCCTTTATGATTCATCCCCAGAGGTTCTCCTTTTCTCTGGGTTTAAAGCGCATTTCCTGCTACTTCTGTGACAAGCTTAGCCTGAGCAATCCTGAGAGTGTGAAAGGTGATAGCCTTTGGTGATATTCAAATAAATACGGTTGAAGTATTGTCCAACACGATGAACCTTTCGGCAGCCACACGCCCCCTATACCTCTACAACGTTTTCTGTCTCTGCCATGCATGCACATCTGCAGCTCTATATATCACAGTGTATTGCACACCCCAGCATTCCACAGAGCGCAGCACAGGCAGTGATTTGTGCTTTTCTGTGCTGCTTTTTTTATTAAATTTTCATCTGTAATCTGAATGTCCACTTGACTAAAAGCACAGCCTTTTAAATCAATCTCACAACGCCAACGTAAACCTGAATCGCATTATAAAGCACGCTGATGTTATAATAGCATGTCCTCACCTCCTCGTGCTCCCCCCGCAGTTGGAACGCATATATTGTCCTGCGCTAACAGATGGCCAATCGTGAAGCCAGGGATCCCTAAAAGTGTTTAATAAATGTAATACAACCTATATAGTGTTAAAGAAAAGGGCCGAAAGCAGAACCAGCTGTCTGACTGCAGTGACGGACCTTACAGAGGATTCTGGCCCATAAAGATGATGCCTATTTCGGGCCAACATGTGGGCCTTGCTGATATGCAATACAAGGTCCTCTTGTGTATTGGACAGTTTATGGGCTACAACATCATTCCTCTGGAAAAGTGGACTGAGGCCATACGTTACTTCAGGCTAATTTATGACCTGGATGGATTTTTTTCTTTATATACTCTATCAGAGGAGAACAATAAAAGGAAGTATGTGAGACTGGAATGTGGAGCCTTTCATGTTTTTATCCCACTCCAGAGGCACAGAGGTGTATTATGGTCTTAAAAGGTAATACATGAAAGTGTCTAACAAATTGTCAAATTAAGGATTGGTGTCATGACCCCTGGTGGTGTCTATTTACAGCCATGAGGCTATTCCACCCCATGAGATTCTTTAAAACTAAACAGTGTGAAATTGAGAGCACAATTCATGGAGAAGAAAGGTATGAACAATCTCTTTATAAAAACGAGTCAGCAGGGAAGATTGTGAATCACTTTTATTTTCTTACATATCATGTATAGTATATACAAGGGCGTTCTTGTAGCTTATTTGGTGGAGAATGGCACCGGCAACATCAAGGTCATGGGTTTGAGGTACAGACACACCAATAAATGTATAGCTTGGATACACATGCATCACTTGTATGATAAATGATAAATGTGTCTGTCATATGCATGAATGCAAATGTTTACATTAAGCATTTATCCACATGGTCTTAGCAGCACTGGTCCATGAATGGACCGTACATCTGCCCTCAGAGTTTGTATGCAAGGAGGTCCATCTCTCTGGTTCTTCAGCTGTTTCCTGGTGTTTGCAATGAGGCTTAACTCAAACTGGCTCAGCAAAGGGGCCCTGCACAGTTTAACCTGTCTTAAATACATTTTATATGACCTAATATTTCATTGCACCAGACCCATTTTCATTCTGAGATACACTCCAGATAAGAGTTATAATCTATGTGTGACGAATATGCCAGACTCAAGCCTCTGACTGTGGTATGTACACAACACTACATCTATGACAGTCTGATGAGGAAAGAGAGAGAGAAACAGAACAGGTGTGTTTGGTTAAGATGAACCTGTCAAATGGGGTGAAAAACATGTCTGGACTTATTTAAATGAACCTGTTATCAGTACCTCAATATCCTCACTGATAAAACATGGCAAACGGCTGTTAACATGTTTGCGTGGTTTAGTTCGGTCAAGAGCCAACAGACACTATTGACTTCATTGTCTACAGAAGTGGACATTATATGAACAGAACTGATCTTGATATTCCTTCTACATTTTTTTTATCATTTATTTTGACAGTTTATTACTGATGGGCATTTAGTTTCTTAAAATCTGATGTACATGACCAGAATTACAACTGGTTAAAATTGATGCTTACACCAGGTGTACATGAAACAAAAGAAATGATTGTATCCATTTTAATATATCCACTCAGACAAATGTAATGTTTTGTACATTTCTGTTTTTTAATAACCTGCTCATTAAAAAATAAAATTAATTCCAATATTTTCTAAGCATATAAATAATAAGCCACTTTAAAGGTATGAAAAAATGTGTACACAACAAATTATTTAAATGAGTTTATACTTTTTTAAAGTAACTGTTTTAATTTTGTAAACATTCTAATTTGTATTTTTTGTAACATTAAAATTTTATCCTATTAAGTTGTCACTTTCCCATTTATTTCTCTTTCTTAAAAATATGAAGTCTGTGTGATCTGCTAAAGAGCATCACAGTCCCTGGAATTCCCGGGAATGGAGGCGGTAGCGAGCTGATCCTTTTGAACAAATCCTTTGTTTCCACGGTAACAGAGGAGGAGTTTGCACTTCGACCCGTGACCGCATCGGCGGAAATGAGGAACTAGGAAGTCGAGCAAAGGGTTGATGTGGAATACCACACATTTTAAAAGATGAATTCGTGTCGACTAATGAAATGTAATCACTTCCATCCTCCACAAATGTAGAGAATTAATGCCGATCCCATTATCTCATCCCAGTGCCGCCGTTACCAGTGCCGAGAATGATGATTCAGAGGTAAATACCAGAGTCTTGTACTGTCTTTATATTGTGACAGGGAGCAGTTTGTGTGTTTAATATAGCCGTCAGTGATGCTATAATGTTTACTTATCATGTCTGACTGAATTACAGTATAAAAGTGAAAATTGCCCATCCCCGAATTATATCATTTTATTAAAGAGACAACTGCTACTTAAAAAATGTCGTTTTATTAACATCAGCAGTTTGGATTTAAGTTGTGATTGTCATTATACAATAGCAGATTGTAAGAATAATTGTGTTGTGTATTTTTGCTTTAGTTTAAGATCACCTGGGTTGGAGAGGAGTGATTGTATGGCGAACGTGTGTCTGCGTTGGTGACGCCCGTCATTATTTTCTATATTAATAGATGCGACTCTATGGACTGCACAGATTTGTAAAGAAGGAAATTGTCTTCTCATACTGTTAGCACTAGCTTTCTTGTTTTATAATAATTTATTGGTCACATATTTTCAGTGTTTACAAGCTTAAAAAGATGCTAAGACCAAATTAATCATTTAAGTACTAATATAAGTACTTTATGAGTGTCACACTCATAATTATTTAACGAAATCCATATTTTTACATTAAAAATCATCATCATGTCACTGGCTGAGCAGTCACAGAAGTGGTTTCCAACACATGTCCAAGTCACTGTCCTCCAAGCAACAGACCTGCAGCCTAAAGGCAAGAATGGCACCAATGACCCCTACACCATCATCCAGCTGGGCAAGGAGAAGTACTCCACATCTGTGACAGAGAAGACCCTCAGCCCGATGTGGAAGGAAGAGGCCTCATTTGAACTACCAGGCCTACTCTTGGAGAGCAACCCTGAGGTGTATGAGCTGTGCCTAACAGTGATGCACAGGTCTCTGGTTGGGCTGGATAAATTTCTGGGCCAGAAAATCATCAACTTGAATGAGATTTTTGACAATAAGGAACGTCGGAAAACTGAGTAAGTGTGCTATAATATTTCTCATATTTTTTTCCGGATGTGTTAGGAAAATGTAGCTGGTTCCGCTCATTAATTTCTAATGCAAATGTCTGACTAGTATTCTTCATGAGAAAGAGTCTTATGGCATGAAACAGTTGTAACAGCCCTGTAAATATGCAGAACTGCAACTTTAAAGAGGAAGCTGATTCTGGGTGGTGCTGTTTGGTATCAATGTTAGTAATTATAGTTATGGTATTAGAAAATTGTAGTAAACGTGCAAAATTTAATGTTGCAATCTCTTCATGAAACTCATTTTTTTTACCACATTCCTGTCTTATTCATTTGCACAACTCAAAAGATTTTTTGAAGATTAATTTTTGCTCTCTTATTTAGAATTAGTAGATACAGTTGTGGGTTTAATAAGAGTGTAAGTTTCATTTTAGGCTATGAGCTGTATATGTTTACTAACCTGTTTTTAATAACACCAGATCATATTGTCATAATTACAGACCACAAAATCTCGCAATGATCTACAGTATCAGTCTACAGGGTCTGGAGTTTAGTGCTTGTCAGCATAAAATATAACAAGAAGTATATATGCCGTATATGAAGTATATATAAATTATACAAAGAGTATTTTAGGCAAGTATATACAATTGAAGGTAGAATAAACTGAACTGAAATTAAACTCATATAGGCTATTTTTAATTCTTATAACAATATGTAATGTAATGTTGTTCGAGGTGTAGGCGTAATCCTGTCTGACTCATTAGTCTTTATTTGGTTTTTAAAGAATGCATTTTAAATGCTTAGGTACATGTTTGCATTCTTATAGTAATTTAAAAAATGTGAAACATGTAATAAATTTCATTTAAATGAGGAAATGTTAAAACTGATTAATGTGTTATGTTTCACAATTTATTTTATTTTTAAGTTTTGTTTCATTGTTAAAACAAGTGAAGAGCTGGTGGTTATTGTTGTAATCTCCTGCAGGTTACTCATGTGCCGTATGAAACTCAGATAAAGATGCCTTTTCACCCGGTTTACAGAGGGTCTGTTTGAGTCACAGTTAAGGCTGATGAGCAGGTTCAGTGAGGATGATTGTGCATGCAGTTATATTTTCCATGCAGTCTGTCAGGCCCTACTGACTCACAGGTATATTTCCTCTAAGGCAACCACATTATTTTTATAACCCCCAACTGTCACAAGTGGCATATTCTTACTATAATTAAATTGTGGTCCTATACTTCCATTATCATATTATGGACATACTAGTAGTAGGCTATTTGTGTAATGGAAGAGAGACCAGTATTGCTGGTTAGGGTAGAAAGGGTGATGCATTCATTAACATGACTTTGGCAACAATGACTAAACATTTGTTATTATTATGCATGCATGCATGTATGTAGGAGTGTACGGGTCTTGCACTAAAATCCCTTGCATTTTGTATCATTGCTTAGCACATTTCAACACGGTACACATTTCCAACACATTAGAACATTTCCATAAAGCCAGTGATGATTTTCACAGCTATTTATCACATTATTTATTGAATAATCCTATAAAACGCACACTTGGGGCTGATTTATCGCACAGTAACTTATTGCTGACATCACTGTTGACACATTGATGACACAAATCAGTCTGCTGACCTTGCATCAATGACAGGCTCCTCCCCTGGAACAGCTTTCAGGGTTAGCAATCCCTATTGACTCTTCTGCATGCAAAGGTTTTTACTAACATGCAAGAGTGCGGGAGTCTGTTTCGACATTGAAGTCGACAGGCCTAATTATCGCACACCTGTGTTTGTTGATTGTACAGAGGTTCCCAGTAGTACTCGCAGAGCGGGAGAATTGTGGTTCCAGGCAGAGGAAGATTTGTTTTGGCCCTGACTCCCATTTGAAGAACAGGGGCTAGCTGGCTTACCCCATGCCCAGATCAGAGCTTCCTCTTTGGGCCTGGGACCAGGTAAACCCCCTTCCCTTGGATCTACGAGCTCCCCAGTGTGTGAATGGGCTTGGAAAGAAACATAATCACCAGTCACTAGCTGTGCCATCATGGAAGAAGAGCACTCAGCAAGATGGCAGCCTGTGACGGCCCTACAGGGAACTATGCTGTGATACTGAAGGAGTGTTTACAGTAGTGTTTGCTTGAATGAGCAGTGTCTAGGTCATACATGTGAAATGTATTATGGAGGGCTGGTTAGCAGTATCAGTGCTGAGGCCAAGAAATGCAGGTGTGAGGGCCCACGCAATAATATTTTTCCCTAAAATATTGAAATCTCTCCACATATCCCATCAGGTTTTCCCATCAAAAGCTTTTATGGATATCATTGCAAATGAATGCATACAGCTGTGAAAATAAACAACACAATATTTACTCAAAGTACTACAATTTTTATGACTTTTGAAATAACTGTGCTGGAGCACTCCCTTAAAAATATGCCACATTTTAACAATGCAAAAAGATTTAAATATTATTAAAGAAGTTCAGCCAAAAAATACTTTTTGTTTGGTTATTTTTAACTCATGTGATCTGCTATTACAAAAATAGATATTGAGAAATGTATGATTTTTCCATTATATGGAAAAAACAGAATAGTAATTCTTAAGAGACATTTAATTTTTGAATCGCTATTCCTTTAATTGTGCACTACAATTATATTTAATAAATTAATGATCCTACTCCAAGGGTCTTAAGTAAGGTGCAGGTATGCCAATATTCATCAGGAGATTAATGTGGCTTCACTGTAATATTGCCCATTCCATAATCTTAAAATACTGCTGTGAGCTTCAATGAACAAAGGCCAGATTTGTGCAAATGCCACCACGTTTTCACAGTGTTATAGCATCAATCACATTACTTCCAGCAGAAAAAGAGCAGGAGGTTAAACAAACAGGAGCCAGAGAATGGTCTAGGTGGGGGGTATTTCTTCACATTCTTTATGTGGCCCAAACCTTTGCAGTTACCAAGGAATTATGTTTATCCCCACTATAATATGCGTTCTCAGGACAGGGAAGGCTTTCAAATACACTAAATGGACTATGCTGCAGATTTGTGTAAAGTGAAATTGGGTTTATGGCCAGACAAACACATTGGCCCTGTGTCATTTTTGTATGAATTATACATACACAGCAAAGCCTGAAAGAGAGTCTTTCCATCAGGGGTTATTTTAGAGTAAAGAGGACGTGAAAGGCTGTGGTTTGCTCCTGTTTGCTTGTTATCAGGCTGTGAAAGTTCACTGCTTATAGAACATCTGCAAATTACTGGTGCATAAACCACCAGCCTGGCTGTTTATAATAATGAGTAAGAGGCTAACCGTGGCCTGCTCTGTTAAACTGTTTATAAGGCATGTGCAAAGCTGCATGTTTTTTAAACTGACTGGGTTGGTTTTCTAAATGACTATTTGATTAATCTGTCTTAAGGAAGCCCTGTATAATTAAGCTGGTTCATCTAACCTCAATCTGATGCATTAAGGGACATTTAGACTACTACCTTAAAACCTCCATACATAGCATAGAACATAATGGAACAGGTGACAAATGTTTTGAGGCAAAAGGGGATCATTTTTAAAGACTGACAAGCTTCACTCATAATAATCTTCTTCTCTCCTCTCAGCTGGTACACTCTGGACTCACGGCCAGGTAAGAAGAGGAAAGAGCGAGGAAAGATTCAGGTCAGCATTCAGTTCATGCGGAACAACATGACCGCTAGCATGTTCGATCTGTCAATGCGAGACAAACCAAGATCGCCATTCTCCAAGCTCAAGGAAAAGATGAAGGGGCGCAAACATGATGGGGCCTTTTCAGACACATCTTCTGCCATCCTTCCACGCTTGGGACAGAGTGAAACTGATTCTTTGCCAGACCAGCACCAGCAGGTCCCTCCTGAACCCAAGCCAAAGCGCTCGCTGCTCACTGGGACGCAGAAACTCTCTGCTGCTCACTCAATGTCTGATCTCATAGGAACCCACTTTAGGCCCAAACTCGACTCAATGAACTCTATAGAGGAGAAAGGTCAGAACATGTATAGTCTGTTTATTTGTGTTGTGTTCAAATGGTCCAGTATAGATTTTGGCATTGTTACAGCGATTTTCATCTATTATGTTCCTGTAGCTTAGATGGTGCTAGAAATGTCCAAGGAATGTGCAAAAAAAAACAAATGGCATAGTAAAAGTCAGTAAAAGTAAATAAATCTGTCTGCCAAAATAGGTGTAAATGTTTCAGAGTTGGCTGTGGAAATTTAAAAAATCTATTTTCTTGCTGTTTTTTGTATTAACAAAGCTAGTAGTGTCCACAACAGTTGTGATTAGGAATGTTTTTTGCCCTTCTCATCCATAGGGGGCACTCCATCTCACCGGCATTCTCAGAGCGATGGATACGGCTACCCATCTAGTGATGTTTCATGTGATCCTTTTTCTGACATTGGAGACAACATGCCTCAGAAATTTGCCACTCTGCCACGCAACCGCAATCCCTTCGAGGGAGATCAGGGGATGATGTGGGGGACGGAGAAGAGAGAGAAGAAAGAGAAGGTCGGTCTTCTGGGCAGAGTGACTGGGAGGAAAGAAGGAAAGAAGACTGGAACTGGAACACGGACTGGCAGCTCTGGAGACCTGCGATCTCCGAACCCCTTTACCACTGAAACCTCAAGTGAAACCAACCCGTTTCTCTCACACTACAAATCCAGGTACTAACATACTTGATAATTCTGCCATCATTTCATCAACCTCATGTAATTTCAGACCTGTATGCTGTTTCGTACACTAAGCAACATTTTTAAATAATCTCTTCCAATATCTCTTCACAATAACATTATATAGCGACCCAAGAGTGTCATATTCAACAGCCATCAGTCACTATGTCCTTTTACCATTGTTTGGTAAGATCTGTGTAACAAGTTTGGATTTAATTCTGAGTAGACTAAACCTTTAAAATAGTATCATATAGTCACATGGTTCTCTCCACCCTTCCCAATTTATTCATTGATTTAATTTGATTATATTTACTAGCAGTCAAATGCTGCCAAATCTGCATTTCTGATGACTGATGATGAATTATCTTTTTCATTACATTGGCTAACCTCATTGGTAACCTCTTCTCCTCTCTAAGTGAGGACATTCCAGCAATTAATATTTATCAGTGAACGTCTATCATTAGAAAGACCTTATCAATGTCATTAGGCTCAATCCAGGCTACAGGGTTCTGACCAAGCCACGGTAATGAGATTTAAATGAGAGATAGACCATTCAATTAACAATTTATCTGCTTGTGGCCTGCCAGGACTCTCATGCTCTCATCTTACCCTCTCATCTAGATCACAGGTCTTTCAGGGGTCACAAGTTAGGCAAAAGACATTAACAACCAGCTTAATGTGTTACACGTAATGGTCAAACATATGTTTGCTCTTGGCACCATTATACTGCAAATGAATTAACTTTTTGCCAACCTGTTAATTCTTAATGGATGCTCACCTGCCTACTTAGAATTATTATTTTTTTATTTTAACGGATTATACCATTTGTTGGAGGTCTTGTAACAGTAGGCCCATATGCATTAAGCCAGCTTATTATACTGCAATTGTATCTGGCATTTGTGGTTTACAAAATGATTGTATTGACTTCACAAGTTTAGAGCTGTAACTGACTGCAACGCTTTTTGTTGTGGTCAGTGAACTTCCCAATTGTTGGGAAATGAAAAGAAGACCTGCGTCTCAAAGCATGCATGTGAGGGGGCGTCAAACCATTTCCTGACAATAGAATATGACCCTCTTCTTGTCACGTTGCTAAAAGTTAGCTAACTAAGTTGCTTTGAACTTTCACAGACAAGTGGCAGTTGCCCTTTTGATGTGATGATATGATGTGTTTCATGGCTGCTGTGCTTCTAAGGGGCTTTTCCTGACCAAGATTGATTGGTTACAAAGCTAAATGTAGTGCTATCTTGTTGGACAAAACAACATTTGATGTGTTTGTTGATGCTGTTGCAAGATCTTTTGACAGTTTCTTTTTCTTCCCGGGTAGCAGTGATAACATGAGAAAACCCACCAGTAATGAGGACCTTACCCAGAAATCCAACACATCTCCTGGCAAGAAGCCTGGCCTGACAAACACAAGAGAACATGTAAGTTTATTCAGAAGAAATGCTGTTCTACTGTATTACAGTAAAACACATTTTGCTCTGTGAAATCAAGTTTCTGCTGGTTATGACTACAGCTTAACATTTTGTGAAATCTCTCCAATTCTATTTATGCTTGACACCATTTCAGTTTGGCATAATGTACATAAGAACTGAATTAAACTGTGCCAGACTAGGTGCATTTTTTATTTTATTTATTGCTACGTTAGGATGTATTTTCACTTTGATGTTACTGTCCAATCTGTCGAAACACAATTTGACCACATTACTTGTAAGTTTTCAAAACTTGCTTAAACTTTTAATTGGTCATTTATTGCAGAACTATTGTAGATAAAAGTCGATGATGGTGATCTCTGACTGAGTATCACTTGTGGCGCTCTGCATGGAAGCCCATTTATCTAATTAGCAGATGAAATGGGTGGTCATCCTATGTGATCTGCGTGTAATTTGAAGCAGTGTTAAGTTATTAGCACGCTTCCATTTCGTTAGCAGGCAATCTTGGACAGTATGTTCTCTCACTCAATAATTGGAAATCTAATCATTAATAATATGCAATTTGTCACCGGTCTAATTTTACACTATAGGTCAACCCACGGTCAGTGCTAAACATGGAAAAAGGGCTCGTCTCACTTTGTCAGAATTGTACTGAATGTGACTCCATCGCGCTCAGTTTGCGACGTTTGCTTGCCGATGAAGGGATGTTGAAACTGGAGCAGGATTGCTGAAAATGCCTTTCCTCACGCTTTTTGAGGTTATGTTAGCGCCACGTCCGTGAAATAGTGTCTGTGCTGCTCTAAAGCCTTAATTAAAGGACAGGGAGGGGTGGGAGGCCGGCTGAGGCATTTCAAAGGACTCGGAGTTTTAGATTTTCAACACGAAGGCCCTCATTAGTGCCCATAATGAGACAACTGAAGAATGCCATGTGGAAGTCTTATCTCTCTCACACTCCTGATTGCCTAAATCTGCTCATCAGCAGCTTGCAGTTCATGGTCATTTCCTGGGCTGCTTTTCTGCCCCCACTAGCATTAGCTTGCCTGTGCCCTGGTGGTTTTACAATTCATGCAGTGTCTTGTTCTGTGAATCTCCCTTTGAGTAAGTGTTTTCTTTTGCCCGAGAGGGAGGATTTCTCAGTATTGTCATGTGATTTTAAAGCAATACATTTAACTTTTAAATCTGAAGCAACTAGCTGTTCTGTACTTTTGCACAACTGGTTCCAAGGTCATTTTTAGTGGATGTTTGAAGTCACTTCCTCAAGTTTTCTCAGTCCTATCAGTGTAACCACAGGTGTAGTTCATTACTTTAACTGCAACAGTAGAAAGCGTCACAATACTTTTACTGCGTTAATGTGTTTACTGTGTTACGTTTCAGCAGTGTAGCTAAAAAAGATGTTTTAGTGTTGAGGTTAGAAGTGTTGAGACTTGAATGGCTTTCTTTAGCAAATGCACAGATGTGCTGTCTAAGTAATCTTCTATTCAATATGTACACATATAATTAGTTTCTATGCTATATGAGAAATGATTAACATGTGTTGTTTAAATGCTGTCCTCAAAATGTAAGGCTGTTAAAAGGCTTATATCTTCAGTGGTAAAAGAAGTCTTATTGTTTGTGGAGACAAGGTGTAATTTATTACTGTACTTTTTGTAAATAATAAGAACTCTAGATATAGAGTGTCTTATATAATAAGAAAGTTTTTACGTAACAGGAAAAGTGAGGCCTTCAGTTACTTTGACATTTTACATTAATATAAATGCTTTACCACAATATGTATGTTAATATACTGCTTTTTATTAGTATGTTTTAAAAACGTTATTTATCTTTATTTATTAAATAAATAAAATTTAATTTGACTCTTAAATATGTAGATAAGCCGCTTAATTTTGCATCCCTGATACTCACTAATGGTTTAAATTGGACTAAATTGGCTTTAATTGGCTTTAAATTATATGTATTTTTGCAATAGATAAACTGTCTGAGAGATTTTATCAGCTGACCACATTTACTACTTATTTTCACCATGACAGCCACAAGTGTGAATTTGTCAGACGTTTGATAGCAGATGTGGAAATGTTTAAATTGCTGTTCCCTCAATATCATGGCAAAGTCAGGCGCTGACATCTCTAATGTCAACACGTAATCACTTTGTATGAGAGAGCAGAGGCTTTAGCATTTAGATCAACACTTCTAATTGGCTCATTTATGAAGTTAGTCCTATATTGAGGAAAGCATTAAATAACATGTTTATTTCACCCTCATCTCCTAAAACAATTGTCTTCTGTAAATTGAAATGCTATTTTCTTGTGTACTTTGATGTCATGCTAGTGTCGTTAGGGTAGCTACTGTGGCTTCATTTCTTGCTTTTCCATTCTTAAATCAGGTGAATTGTTTAAATATAAATGTTGTTCACTAACCGTGCATGTTTGTGCATATTTGTGCATAAACCTGTGCCATCGTTTTCACACAGAAGCCATGATTTATACAATGCCATCATATGATGTTTGTATGAATGTTTTGTTGGAGCTGTAGGCATGAGGTGACTTGGTTACAGTAAACTGGGCTCAACATTATAATAGGAATTTAAAATTAAAATTTTAATATGATAATTAATTACTAATAATTAAAAAAATTTGTGCATGTATGGTCTATAACTTGTATGCATTTATTAGTCAGTAAGATGAGGCCTGATGTTTAGTGTTGAATTTTCCTGAAGCAGATCAGACTTGATGCACACAATGATAAAAGCACATGGCCGATTTTATGCACTTACAGTGAATGTACACATTCTGATTGCTGGTTAAATCTAAAAAGGATTTTTAGAAATCTAGAAAGGTCCTTTCAATATCATTTAACATGTTCTCATGGTCTTATGTCCTGTGGTTTTCTTCATTCATAGGAGACTGAACATCTACAGATGAGTTTGGAGGCCTACAGCAGCCTCTCCTTTGAGGAAGTTGTGCAAGAACTTATCAAGCAGAAGGAGGTGGTAAGAAAGAAAGATGCCCATATTCGAGAGCTAGAGGACTACATTGATAACCTGCTGGTCAGGGTCATGGAGGAGACACCAAGCATCCTGAGAACACCCTATGAGCCCAAGAGGAAAGCTGGAAAAATCAAGAAGTAGATATAAGGAGCCTCATCAGAGTCTGACCTGACACCATGTTAATGTTAAAATGTGATTTTATGTCCACATTGTTACGTAAAAGATTCAGAATGACCAGTTTTTCTTGCAAAAGGCGACCGGCCAAATGTGGCAATGCCAAACAGCCTTTTTAGTTTTGTGTCAATATTGTTTTTGTTTGTTCCTTATTTTTTTATTTAAAGAGTATCTTTTGGGCTGTTGTAGGCTGGAGTTTGTGTAGGAACTGTGTCTCAAAATAATCATAAGCAGCCATTCATGTGCAAGAAAGGATTACTTGTGATGAGACCAATATTATGTTTGTACCGAAAATAACTGTTTAAGTTGACTTACTTTGGGTTCAGTCTGTTGAACTGAATTCAGCTGAAATACTATCAGTAATACTGTGTTTTACATGTATTAGTTTGCCACTGTACAGTTTGTTTTGGCTGCCCATACAAGGCCTTTATTTTGCTGCAACTTCATTCACGCTTTACCAAAACTGAAACCTGATTTATATAGTTACATGTCCTGCAAAAAAATGTGTGGTCATAGCAAAGCAGATCGTTACTTGGTGTATTAGCACCACAGGTGTACAGTTAACTACAGTAGAAGGGCATGCTGGGTTCAACAGGGTCATTTTTTTTATGTTGAAGACATTAAAACTGATTGGGATGGACTGTCCATATGAGGCCTTTAATTGGGTGTGACTTCATTCACAGTTTACAAAAAGTGAAACCTGATTTATGTAGCGATATGTCCTATCTATTAACAAAGTGCAGAATGTTGTTAATGAAACTTTGTTGGTACTTTTGTGGTACTTTTACAAAGGATACGCCTATAAAATGATACAATGGTACAGAGTTACACTACAAAATATTTATTTAGGGTTTGATTACAGTGAACAAAATATGTATGTGAATATCACTGTTTGAGCCCAAGAAACTCTGTGTTAGACAGACAGAAGGTTAGAAATAGGCATCCAGTTTCCAAGGACTTTATTTTATATGGCATTTAACATTTTACCAACTATTTAAATTTATTGATCTGGTTTACTAAAGCCATATTAATATTCAGAACATGCAAAATTAAAACAATAGCAAGTAAATGGTTATTTGGCATACTTGCTTTAGTTACTGTGGGGTGTTTTTTTTCCAAATACCTTCTCTGTCAAAAAGCTTCCAAGTCAGTTTGATCCATTACAATGAATAGATTCTTTTGGGCAACAAAATATATGAGTAACATAGACAGAAACTAGCCACAAGTTGCCACAAATTGTTTACAAATTTCTTTATAGTTTATAGTAAGTTGAAAATCTTTCTTTTTAATAGTTTAAAATTTCTTGCAGGAAACTGATAACATTTACTGTGAATTGAATCATTTTCTGTCAAATGTACATATCTGGTGAGAAAATGACATTGGTTTTCATTCTTGTTGACTGAGTATCTACAGTATTTCACACCTTGGACCGTTACACTGGAGTGTCTGTATAGGAAACTATACTGCAATTGTGCACATGCCAAAAGCTTGTATTAAATTTGTACATTAGAGAAAATTGTTAAAAATTATTGTAATTGTGACTTAGTATTTTACTGTACTATAACCCCTTTTATAATATTTTAGCCATTCAGGTGAAGAACAAAACAATAAGACCACAATGCCCCTTTTTATATTTAAATGTGTCTATATGCTCTGTGTATATAGTGTAATTCTGATGACAGTTTGTCATATTACCATTATAAAGACACTGGTTAACCATTCTGGAAAGCAAGTCAATTTCTGTAATATTGGGTCATGAAGAGTGTATTTTAATAATTATGTGAATTGATGTATTGTCTACATTTTATTTACTGGCATAGTTTGCTTTCTTTAAGGTTTACATGTATGTTATTGAAGGGTTTTGTTGAAGTCATTCTGTGCCATCAGTCAGTGTTACACAGTTAAGACAGCGGCTCTTTGTTTTTTTATGGTCAGTTTGAGAAATGACAACATTGAGGTTTTGTGCAGCCAGAGTTGTGTTCAGAACATCATCCTGTTTGCAAAATCATATTTCAACATATAGAATATGCCTTTATGTTTTAGACCTAAAGCATTTATTTACAATAATCACAAGTGGGTGTTGTATGCCAGATTCACTTTTAATAATATAGGCCAAACATTTTCCTTCAGTGTGATTCATTTCAGAAGAAATAATTTGTATTCATCTGCAATGTAGCTTGCGAGCCCACCAACTTTTTATTTGCTTAATTTAATTTTCTTTGTTTTAAATCAAGTGTGAAGTTTTATGAATTGTATATTGCTTAATTTTTCAAGAGCCTGTGAAGAAATAAGACTGAATGAGTTCAAACTCGCTGCACATCTTGTTTACGCAGCTCGTATTGTATTTTTATCATGTTCAGCAAAGTCCTTTTCTGTTGTACCTCATAGAACTGGAACTGCTATGCATTTCTCTGTAGAGTAATTCTGTGTGGTACTATGAATGTATTTTGACCAATCAGCAATGTCTGTAAACACAAACACAATGTCTATCATCGTGTGTAGATCATCTAACACTTCTGTTTTTACAGCATACAGCTGAAATGAAGGTAATACATTCATTTATTTTTGCTTTCACTCATTCTAATATTGGAAGGCTGTGTGTTGTCCTTTCTTTTAATATTATCAAAGATTCACTGTGTTATTGTTTATCAAGAAGGCAAGTAAATGATTCTTACAAAATGAATGTTCTACAGAATGTTCTAAAATGTAACTGGTATTATTTTTTTGTATAGCTTACTTTCACAATTAAGTAAATGCTTCTGTTTTCATAGATACAGTAACAGCCCTGATGAAAGTTTAATTACTGTACGTTACTATACTTATTACTATGCTTAGGTATTATATGTTAAAATGATGCCTGGTTTTATAATGTTTGGCCACTGCTTAAAATAATAGACAACCAATATTTGGTTGTTAAAGTTCTGCCGATGGCTGTGATTTTTTTTATTTTTGTTGGTTGCATTGATAACTTTTTATTGCTGCTACTTGTCAAAAACTTTTAGTTGGTTGTTTTGGTTTTAACTTTTAACAGATTTGACCAGATTTTCTAATTCTCAATAACAGCCACAGATTAAACAGTAATAATGAACAAGACATTTCTTATAATTTTTAGTATACATTAATACTGGTGCTGCAATTACATCTCATAAATTTGTACCAACTTTAAGTATTATGTATCATTTTTTCCATTATTGTAAACTACTTTTCTACTCTAGCTCTAGCTTTCACTCCTTCCTTTATAATACTTTTCTTCCAAACACTTGAATTTCCAATAGTGTGTAAAATTCCAATAGTGTGTAAAAAAACACTATATAGAATATAGCATTTTACCCCCAGACTTTGGAATTAGAACATAGTTGCCACAAATGTGGACGAGACACTTTCCTGTAGGTTTGTTCCATTCACTGTTGTGTAGCTGTAGATATCGATGACTCATTCAGAAGTAACAGGTCTGTCTTTGCATTCTTGGCATGTGGCATGAATGAGTGTAGAGGAGAGTTGAGTGTATTGTCTTTGTGGCTACCATACAAAAAATGATGGTACAGCCCATTTCAATAAATCTTCTGTGCTTCATGACAAGTGTCACGTGTGTTTGCTTAATAACATGTCTGAATAAGAGGAAGGATAAATTTGTGTGTCAGCATGGGTGCCTCTTACATACATGTCTGGGAGATTAAAACTTGTTAACACAGATACAGCAAAAGCATCACAATCAGAAATTCTGATCCAAACAAATCAAATAACCTCTTTAGCAACAAGAATTAGTTTAGAATTAGAATTCTCTTTATTAACAGAATTCACTGTAGAAACAGCGTTGCACGGAAAGCACAACACAGGATTTTCCTTTAATAATAAAATGTGGGATTGTTTTCCAATGCTGTCTCTGTTGTTGCCTTTATACTGGAGAGTGGCTTAAAATATTTAAAAAGTTTTTTGTTTTTTTACTGTTTTGTTTCCGTTTTGTACATTTTTGTAGATAGTATGGCTAGCATTAAGGTCCATAAATTTAAGACAAAATAGAATGCATCTAATATTTAAATTTAATTCATCAAGATCATTGTTATATTGTAACCAAATCAAGTGCCATCTGCAAACAAATAATGGACCTCTTAATTATTTCAACTCACTAAGTTACTTTTTACAGGTCCCAAAGGTCAATAATGTTCCACTAATAATTGACACACTTTTTAAGATCAGCACGTTTTTTTCTCTTCATAACCTAATGAAAAGAACTCAAATCATAACTCAAATTTTCTTTTCATAACCTATTTTCTAAAAATGTGCTTAATAAATGATATGTTGCTTAGTCTTATGCAATAACATTTTTTTCTGTAGTTCATATAAGTGTCTAAACACTTTTAGTAGTTGCTGCGAATGTTCTACTTGGTACCTGTGAAGTTAATGATTCTACAGCATTAGACACAGAGAGTTGAAGGTGTAATGTTTAATGAGCTGAACTGTGTGGATCATTTGATCTGGTAATACATTAATTACCCTTTTTGAAGGACATCTAAAAGCCAGTAGTTACATTCATTACATCATAATGTTTTCCCTTGGGTGTTAGAAATGTGATCTACTTTTGGCCAAACAGAAGTGCGTTCTGTATCTTGATATTGGCCAACAAAATTTGACATAAAGCTGAAAAATAAATGAGGAGCATCTTTTCTGCTCACTTTTCATGAATTAGCAATGAGTGACGCTGTAAATGTTCTGGCATTGGTTTACATCTCATTTTCATCTGTTCTAATTGGAACAATAACTTTAACACCTTCACTGTGGGATACTGTTTCATTTCGTCTAGTGGCCAGTGGACGTGGCACGTGTCATGTGCCTTTTGCCAGACCTTTAAGCCTGAGGGGGGGTGTTGTTTTATATGATATGTAATAGCATCTGCTTTTGATCGTAAATTAAGGTCAATTACAGGATGGACAGCAGTGGCTCGTGCCCACCGGCCAGCATGCACCTCTCTGAGGACACGTGCACAGGTGGAGGCCACCCACACCTCATCTGTGCTCGTGTTAAAAATGGATGGGCGTCATGGCGCAGGGATCGGTGACACCCGGCACGTGTCCATTCAGAGAGAAACACCCAAAACAATTTCTGTGACAAGTTGCTTGACAAGTGAAATTCAACACATGGATGAGCTGTTCTGAGAATGACAGACACAGGGGGTTGGCGGCCCCTCCCTCTGGCCTAAGCCCTCTCTGAAGGTGACCTAACATAAGCCAGATGTCAAGTTTAGCCTCCGCTGGGGCTCCCACCCTGCTCTGCTGCTTTAGGAGAGAATAGTAAACTAATCTGGAAAAGCGCTTGGTTTATGGAGGAAACCTGTGTTCGGCTGGGTGTCAAATGAGCCTCTCAGCATAAGGAGAGGCTCATTTGTGTGATCTATTGTGTGCTTGATTGGTGCCACGCGTCCTGGATCAGATGAACAAAGGCCAGATGACACCCTGAGGTGCAGGATGATAGGAAATCAGACACACGAACAGGACAATTAAAAGCAAAGGAGGTGAAAGGATCTGAGCTAAAGCTTTCTGAGAACACTATGTTCAAAGCTAATTAATCATGTTTAAAAAAAATGCAAAAAATTCAAAAAGAATAAAGAACAAAATTATTTTTAAAAAATGTACATGCTAATATCGATCTTGCTGTTAAGCAGACAGATTATAATATGAGTTTACAGAGTTAAAGTTTACAGAGACAAGAGCTAGCTGAGTAAATAATAAACACATTTTGCAAGAACAGATTTCTACTTAAAGTACAAAGTACTGCCATAATACAGTAAACAACAATACAAAAATCTCTCTATATATGAGATGTGTCAATAAAGACCAACAATTGCACTTATTTACATGTCAAAATGCTTAACAAACTTTACATTTTTTAATGTTGTTGCAGATGAACAGCCTGTGAGGATGTGTACATGTTGATCTGAAGTGCCTCATTAGACAGTCTTCATCATAGTCTTTCCATCTGGCAGTACCAGATTTTCTGGTTTAAGCTGATAGGACCATCCCTCAGGCCCGCCAGAGAGCAGGTTTCCCTGTGACTCTCTTAAGCACTTTTACTTTCAAATATGCTACTAAACACGGAGTAATACAGTCAATCAGTCAGTTGTCTGTCTGCTTTTCCTGAAACATAAAAGCCCAGCCGGAGCACCGCTGGACCCCGTACCAGCCAAATTACTCCAACAGGAATTACCAAGTCATAAATTCTAATGTCAGAGGGGTGGCGCTATTTCAGAGACAGGATTTTTTTCACCGTTTTCTTTTAGCCTCCATGTAGGAGCTTGTCATTTTGCAAAGCATACAAACAGTATCACAAACTGACAAAAAAATGTAATGGTGTTTACATCTAAACACGGCCCAGAATCACAGCGGTCTGGGTGGAGGGAGGCGATGGAAGCGGGAGCTGAGAGGCTTCCCGCCATGCCTTAACAGGTCTCCTCAAAAGCAACATCTGTGATGTGTCAACTCTCTGAGACTCAAATCACCATCCTAAAGCATGATAATCCACTTTGTAAATGTGGGGCAGGTTGCAGCTTGCCTTTTCTATTTCCTATTTCTCTCTCTGTCTCACTTTCTCTCTGTTAGCCTCATAGACATAAATGTTTATTGTTACGACACCCTGCTGACATGTTTAGTGTGAGAAGGTGGCAATGCTGTTCCTTTTGCTTATATTCATATATGTTGTTATGGATAAATCAACGTACATTGAATAATTTATGTGGATGGATTTAGAACCACATTCAATTCTCATCTGTGCTAAATGTGAATTGTAAATAAAATTTTGTCAGAAATGTATACTTTTAAAATATTGTCAGAATGTTTTTCTCAGAATATTAACCATTTTTCTTCCATAAACAGAGACATTAAATGTTTAGATCTAACAAACACAGAGATTTCAGCAATTCATGGAATGTTTTGGACAAATTACTCTTTAAAATCTATTTATATGTCATGTTTCTTTTACATTGTTCTACACTTTGCTGACAGAGAATAATAAATAAATAAGAAAATAACCTCCAATAAAAAAAAACTGTATCCCACTGTATTCAAACTTGATTTTGTGTATATGATGTGTTTTGTTGTCATTTTAAGTCATTTTTACACTACTGCCCTTTATTAGATGTTTTTCTAATGTTATCAGATGTTATCATTTGAATATGCTTTACAAATTAGTTCTTTAGTTGGAAATGTGATTATCGCTTTAATTTCATAACCTTGTTCAAATCCTGATTCTCTCATTGGCTGAAAAAAATCACCTGTTAAACACTCTCCTCCCCTTCCTCTTAACAGCTTTTAGTTTGCAGATTGATTAGTTACTCTGCTTCTGTTACTTTCTTGTCTAAAAATCTGCTCAGCCCAAGAAACAAAACAAAATGAAGACACAAACATGGAAGGTATTTTTGCATGCTTCAGTACACATTTATGAAATGGTATGTTTGTTGTAATTCAAGAACCTGCGCAGTTTAAGGCCAGGAGATTGATGAAATGAAAACATATTAGCCAAAGGGAACAGGTTGGGGTATCATTATGAAAGTTAATGTTAATCAAGGTAATGCTGATGACATTTGGTGTGTGTGTAGCAAGATGTCTGTCATTGGGCCTTCAATGAGCTGGCAGAGAGCAGAGCCACATAAGTGAGTGTGCCAGTAGCTCACCAGGCTCTGAGTGTCTGAGTGTGTAGGGCTGCTTTGACTAGCTAGTCTGGAAATGTCTTTTGCGTGTCTGGCCTGCTAGTTTTCTCAGGTCAGTGCTCACAGAGAGCACATTCAGATGTACCATTAGGTCAGATTGACAGAGAAAGAGAGAAACTGTGTAATATGACAACTGTTTCTACACTAGACTGTGTTGAAAGTTGAAGCATGTGAAATCAACCTGTTTTTAGCAGTGTTCCAACTGACTGTCTCTGTGCTGTACAGCTATGAAGTTGTTTGTCTGTGAAGGTTTGTTTTGTTTATAGTGTTTGTTTATCAAGCTTTATTTTGTATTTTGTTCACTCTATGTATTTCCTGGATGCAACCTAATTTAGAAAATACACTGAGCGAGACAGTTTTAAGGGAAATTTGTTATGCTATCTCTGAGGTTGTTTTTAAAATAATACAGCATTGGCATTGAAGCGATTGTTTGATTTGAACCATGTTCTCGACATTTACTTAAGGATTTACTGGCGCCTATGTGGACTGATTATACAAAAACATTTTCATTCCTAAAATAATTTTCCTTCACTTTATATAATTCATTTTAAGAAGTTTTTGAGGAACGTGCTCTTTGTCAGAATCCAAAGCAGTGTAATCTTTTTCTATGAATATTGCTGACTATTGCTCTGCAATACAAAAGGCATAATAATGTACAAATGGTTTATAGCATCAAGTTTTGATAGCTCATGATGGTAAGATTTAGTCCCTTTAACGCCTGCCACTTGTATTTACAGTTACCCATCGTCAAGACAGCTTCTCCCAGTGTTAATGTCACTTTACCTACATCTCACTTTGTCTGAAATCTTCATAAAGCTTTAACAGTCAGTCTCATGTGAATACTCTAATTTCTCTGCCTGCATTAGAAGTGTCAAGGTACTTAGTGTAATTTCACTGTAATCCTCTCTGCTAGCCGTTAACAACAGGTGATACGATTTGCTATATTTCCCGGCCATATTTTATTCCTATTCTTCTTTTTTGTACCTCAATAGAATTATTCCTAGGTTTTTTTTATGTTTGGATATTCTTTAGCCTACTGGAGTGTCATGAATGAGAATTAAATGTACTATTGTGTCTCTGTTATAAAACACTCTGCTTCACTGCAAACAGAGGCAACTGTCGTTCAGCAGTTCCTCATTAAGCAATTAGCCAATTGCTCAATTAATTACTGAAAATAATCTAATCTACAGAAAAAAAGTGACTGGATGTACTGCTGCTTTCCACTGCTCACAAAGAAAAAGCTCCATGGGCGCATCACAGAGGAGACTTAAAAGCTCTTTAATCAAATGAATCTGAGATAAACAATCATTTACCCCACTTTAAAACTGCTACCAATGAGGATTACAGTGGTGTTTAAAAAGATGAGTTAGCTAAGGAAGAAAAAAATCTCAAATGAGATCTCTTTATTGTCTCAGTTGTTTCTCTCTGACAGCAATACTTCACTCTCTGTGAAGTATTTTGTTTCTAAGATCTTTCTCTTTAAAAAGTCCAGTAATCTTCATGAAACCTCATGTCTTATGCTTATATTTGGCAATATACAAAGTCTGCGATCACAGATCTATACTATTACTGTGCTCTGTCAGCTACCTTATTTTTTTTTTAAATCCCTTCAGAGAAGTATAGGAGATACATCTGAGACAAAGTTCAATAAAACCCTATCTTTTCTTTAATCCCACAAGCCATAAAGTCACCAGAATTACAGCATAATGATAAACAATGATGGCAAATCATCCCTAATGAATTTCTAGTTTGGCACTGAAAGATTACAGAATATGAGTCTGCTTTTCAAGCACAGAGCTTTCACCTACTTCTGACACTGTAATTATCCAGAGAGCCAATAGAGACTCACAACGATTAATTTATTTTGCAGCCTTTGTGGCAAACATTCTAAATAATTGTGGTGTTGACATAAAGAATGATCGTTCAGTTCCCAGTCACGGCCAACAACCCCAGGCTCTCACAATCCCTCTTAGCGGCATGCTTGCAAACATGCCAAGGTTTATTTTATAAACACGAGAACATGGCAGATAATCGCGCAGTACTTCTCAAAACGGGCCCACAGTGCCGTTTCGCAGACCAACGCAGCCATTTTTGGCCATATGTCCTCATTAGGGTCTCCCGTGCTCCGTTTCCACAGTACAAACAAGGTGGAAAGTCTCCAATGTTTTGCAAGTGTCACATAGTTGTGTGATGAGCCATCAAGACTGAGCTGGCTGGAATATCACTGACCCTCAATCACCCCACTTTTTTCCACCCGTGTTTTTCTCTGAAATGTTCTCGATTTGCAAGTAAAATGAGCACAAGAGTCAGCTTGGTAAACTACTCGCAGGTGGCTTGATTTGAAGGGGTGTTTTGATACAATTAGGCAACAGATAGAGGGAGGGACGGTTCAAAGGGGCTCTCTGACTGTGAGAGAGGGAAAACATGAGTAATTAATTGTGAGGCATCAGTTTTGACATGGCAAGAATTAAGCTGTCACTGTGTAAAAATTGAGATTTTTATATCCTTCTCTGAATAAAGTAATTGCTGGAAAGAGCAACGACAAACATACTGAAAGAGCAACGACAAACATACACTTGTATAGTACAAGAACAAAACACATGGCACACAAATATGCATCATGTTTTCTTTAGCAAGATATAAGTCAAAAAAATTTAGCGCATGATGCAGAGCTCATCTAAAAATGAAAATTCTGGTATTTTTCTGTCAGATATTTTCTATTGATCCCAGTCGCAAAATCATGACCTTATTTAAAATTTCCTCTTTCAGATTTAACAAAATGAAGAAAGTCATAATTTGGAATGAAATAAAGGTTGCATAAATAACGACAGAATTTTCATTTTAGGATAAATAAGCTCAATACAAGATTTACCCTTGGTGATGAACTGAAAAGGGCTAAATGTATAAAATGTCCTGTTGTGCTGGTGCATTCCTACACTGTCAGAGAGAATGTCCATTAGGACTGAAATTCTGCATCGGTTTCAAATGCTTATCAGCACTTACACACCACATGATATACTGTATGTCCTGAAAGTGCAGGAAAGGGGGTCTACATTGAATGCATAGAGAGACAGGGATGAGCGTGAGATGAAAAGAGAGAAGGCAGATAGGTAGACAGATGGACACATGCATAGATGTGGATGAGTTTAAGGTCTGAGTATGGAGCACCATCCGACTCGCTGGACCAGAACCAAGTGGGGCCGACTGAGCCATCCACAAGAGCACTATTGTTCTCTTCATTAATCAAACTCCAGCAGGGCAGGTAATATTCCCCTTATACACACATACACCCTCTCACACACATACTTAAACACAGACTGCCAGGAGGCATGAATGGGCTGCTTTTTTAGCTGGCAGCGATTGGCTTTTGGGTTGAGGAAAGGATGTGTTTCTGTTTCATTAGTGAGATGAGCTCAGCGTAGGCTCTGCACTGTGTTCAACAGCAGGTATTAACCTCCAGAGTTTGACCTCTGCTCAGACTCACGCTTTTATTCCAGAATATTTCTCCCTCTCTTACTCTCTCATTGCCCCTTAATTTCTTTCTTAGCATGTTTTAAAGCAATACTGCAAGTTGTCAGTACAGCTGTGATTCAGTCATAAGTAATGCAGGTAACCACTGCCATGCTGATATTCAGTACAACAGCACATTTGCAAAAGTAATATTGTTTGTGTATAGACTCTCATACTTGTCAAGTGACATTTTTGCTTCTTTGTAGAAATTTCAGTATTGCCAGTGAAGGTTCTTTTTTATATTTGGGGCAAATAAATAAGGTAAATAAGGGCAATCATATATCATAACTACCTCAAATGCCCTGTCTCACTCATTTCAACCATAACAATGTTCAGTTAACTGCATTTGTTAACTAAGCGATAGCAAAAACCATGAAATCAACAGCCTGGGTGTGTATGAATATATTCCTCAAAAGTAACACACACCTCTTCAGGCACAGTAAGACTGTGAGCCTCAAACGCTTAGCCATGATACAAATCTAAATGGCACACTCATTAACTGATCAAAACAAACAAGAGGGGGCAATCTGCATGCTTAGCTACCAGAAACCAGAGCTCTGTACACTCACAAATCTTTCCTATTCATCTTTTAATAAAAATATGGTAAAAATATACTATATGTATATTAAATAGGTATTTTGTCTAGAACAGGGCTTGAACCAAAAAAGGTACATTAAAGGGAAAGTTTACCCAAAGTATTAAATTACTTTTTTTTGCATTTTTTTTCAAACCTACAGTAGAATATAATATCAAAGTAAAGCATGAATACATTTAGGTAGTATATTTATAACAAAACACACCACCAACAATAAATTGCCATATATTTATTTTAAAGAGTGTTATTTAATGCATGTAAACAATGTTTGATATTTGCTGGAGTACTGTTATTTTACAGCAGTGATGATATGTTATATGTGCAGTAAATACTGTATGTGCAGTATTTCATGGTTCTGTTCTTATGTACTGTTGGATTATTTGCTGTATGCCAAAGGATAAAACACAGACTAGTCATTTAATTGGCTTGTACTATGACTATGCTCCTGAAAATACACACAAAAGCTCTGGTATATATATCTCTAAAATCCACAAAACAGATGCTCACTTATTTAATTACATGCTAATTCACTTAACCAGAGTGCTCCTTGACTCATGAATTCGAGGGTTCATGGATATCAAAAAAAGCTCTGCTTCTCTAAAGCACCATAGATTCTGGGGAAAGGCCTTTTCGGAGTCTGACGCATTAATTAAAAAGCTTGTGGAAAGTGAATGTCTTATTTTCCTGTAATGAGTGTAGCTTTCATCATCCTGTTTTCCCCAACATGATGCTTCAGGCTTAAGTTTCCTCTTTTCCAGCTTTGCGTGCAGCGCTAACGCTAAGGCACCAACAAAGGCCTGTGAGTCACAGCGTGTCAACTCTCTATAGCGTACTGTTTTTCCTCACCTCCTTTGAAAACACATTATTAATTGGATTTAGATATTTGCAAAATTATCTATTTAATGGGATTACTACTGCAATAATGATCTTATTTGAGAGGGAAGACATCCAGGCTTTTGGGGGCGGACTGATAGCGTGTTAGCAGTTCTTCGGTAGTTAGTGTTGGGTTAAGAGTAGAGATAAAGCTTGGTTCATTGTTTTTGTGTGTATGTGTGAGAGAGAGAGCAGGAAGAAAGATGGGCGATATAGTGAAACAAAGTCTAGTGGGTGAAATATGGGCAATTCTGAGGGGACTTCTCATTCTCTAACATCCAGGCCCTCTTAGAGTCTCGGCCACTGAATCCTTGACAAGTTCAATGTTGGAAAGAGAGAGAGAGAGAGGAACAAGCAAAATAAGGGAGAGGGATATAGTCTCTTGTGGCCCCACAATGGCCTTTTCTGGCATCTTTATCCAGCCTGATATCTGGCTCAGGCTTTAGCAAGCCTCATGTCAACTTAAGTGCTAGTGGGTAATGTCCCCTTCTCTATTGCTTTCCCCCAATTTTTTGACCTTTTTCACTCGGCACTTTTATCTAGTAATGAAGTTTGCAGAAATAAAGAGTTTACTCTTGTTTAATAATTACTGAGGTGTTCAAATCCCATCTTCTCATTTAGGCAATTGAAAACTTTTCTTGTGGACGTTCTGACCTAGAATTTGTGTGATTTGTAGCTACTAATGCCCGAACCCACTGTGCACTAATTCCTTTACAGTCCATGCCACATTTACATTAACATTTGAATGTTTCTTTAAAACACATGTATTTTAAAATGTGCTGTAATCTTTCACTTGGTTTATAAGGATGTAGTCAAATGTGATTATGCTAATGACTCATAATTTGCATAAAACGGAGGATATATTAAACTAGATTAAAAATATTGAATATTTATGGCATTATTTATTGCTGTTAGTCAACAGACATTTGTGTGAATCCTCCAGATAAATCCATTGCATAAATAGTGCAATAAATAGAATAAATCTATTGTCTTAATACCAATGCTGGCAGGTCCACTTCTCCATTTAGGACATCTGTGTATAAATATATTAATACCAGAATTCTCACATACAGAGTGAACCAAAACAAGTAATTTATTGTATACTGATTGTTTGTAAACTATTGGGTAAAATATTGATGCAAATATATTTAAGGTGTCAATCAAAGCTCTGAACAATTTTAACAAGCAGCTACAAATAGTCGATTAATCCCTTATATCAAAATTGTTCTTTTACAGACATTTTCAGGTGCCCCAAAACTTCATCAAAATTTAAACTGTCATAACAAGCAGAGATTCGGTTGTTTGCTGATATTTAAACATTGTGTGTGCGCAGTGTGTGTGCAGTGTGTAACAAAAGTGAATTGCAGGTAATCCTCAGACTAGGTCTGGAGGCCCACATGTGAAGCCATCCATAAAGGGCAGCTCACAGACCGCTATTCAGAACATTAATCTGCAAACAAGTGTTTTTTTGTGTCCCTCTTCTCCAATTTTCATCGCCATCAATTTTGTACACCGATTGAATGTGATTCAGCTCATGCTATCGAGTTCCAGACCCCTTTTTTACCAACACGGATACACTGACACCCCCCACACATACACATCCATCTGTGCAAGAATACACACATGGCACCTCACCCCTGACCTGCCCTGGCTCCAGCCGTGGATTTAAATTAGGTCTGAGGATGAGTTAAACAACAGTGTGTATTTATCGTGCTTATGCTATGGCTGCCATACTTATATGTGGATAAAAATGCTCATATACATGCATACAGGAAGATTAAACCATATGCAGGGAAAGAAATGTGTTTGCATACAGTTCTACAGAGACGGTGTAAAAGAGTTTAAATGCATTCACACCTACACCTGTGAAGATTTGAGAATGTAAGCAGTAAAAAGTAAATACACTCTGCTAAGTAAATGCACACGCAGGAGAATATGCATGCAAACACGTATATCCTTTAATGTTTTTTACATGCTCAGAAACACTTTGAATTTTTTTTACAATGCACTGTAGGCTACATACTACATATTTAAATGAGTAATTTTGCACACGTGTGTACTTGGTCAAAACCCAACAATACATGTATGGACATTAAGAGTCTGCATCAAAGTTCTTCTCTGTTTTCCTTCCTCTTTCTAATCTAATAAATTAACCTTTAGCCAACTGTTTATTTTTAATTGGCAAGATTTTATATTTGCACACCTACAGTCACATGTAATGGCATTTTTGAAAATTAATAATCAAATTTAATGTAAAAAGACCCTGTGTGGTAAATGCACCAATCTCTCATCATGTTTGTTTCCTTTCAGACACTCCCATTGACCAGAACCTGTATGTTACTGCTTAATTGTACTATATGAATAATGCCTCTCATTAATGCCATTAACAATATTACATGACTTTCATTTTCACTTACATTTTACCAATGCTTTATAACTGCAAAATATACTGTATTTATACTGTTTATTATGCACATAATGTGTATATATTTATTTGTTAAATAATGCCTTTATAATAGGCTCAGAAATAAGTGCTAAACATCTGAACTATCAGGCCAGCAGTTTTCCAACAATCCTTATGCATTCAAAACAAGGCCTTGTAAGGTCACAGCAGGTATTGTAGGGTAGTTTTCTCACTGACAGCACAGGGTTGTGATTGTCTGCGATACATTAGCCATGTTTTTGTATCTCTACCCCCTCAGCATCACAGCAAGTTAAAATATTTATTATGTCAACCAGGTTCTATTTCATATTAAAAGTCTATCTGACATGAAGAATCCAGCAACAGCACTTGCTGTACAATAACACTGGTGTAATGATTGTGCTGAGCTATACCA
>JBAJNP010001636.1:0-58065 GCA_036877545.1 Yasuhikotakia modesta
GTCTCTAATTAAAGGGGTCCTTTACAAAGTCTTGATTTAGCTTTTAGGATGTACGAAAATAGACTTTCATGCCTGTTTAAATCACATTTACAAGCTAACTGCTGTTTGAAAGCTGTGCATGTGTTAACTTCACTTCGTCTTCCATGCCAAGCCTTTGACCAGTTTATACCTCCTCGGTTTACATATCAGGTTTGAAAACAGCATCTCTTTAACACGGCAACAACACACTACTAAAGCAATGTATTCCTGGAGGTGGCGTTTCTGGACATTTATAGTCCAACAGGTTGTTTGTAGTAAGAATATCTCCCTTTACATTCGACTTGAGTAATGTAAACAAACAGCATTTTGACATACTAACTAATATTAAAAAAGTGAGAATGCATAATAAGACCCCTTAGGTAGTAGCAATAGAAATATTGCTACTACCTTAACAAACTGTTTTAATTAAACCCTATAAGGGAAATATTTCAATTACGTTATATTAATATGGAAAATGTAACATACTGTAAAGTTAAAATAATTTGCTTTATGACAGATCATTAAAATTTGCAAAACGCTTCATTGTTTTCCACAGTCATTTTGATCTCACATTGTTGATTATTTTCACAAGCTTATAGATGACATGGTCCAGCATATTTCAATTAGTCACATATCTTTAGCACAAACATTTAAAAAGTTTTTCTATCTCTCCACTCGGCACAAATTAACAAACACTAGATCATCTTTCTGAAAAGACTCCACAAGGCCTTGAAGTTTCACTGTATATCACAGTATTTCTAAGATGCTAATTAATTGCCTCTTTTACGGGCCGACAGTAATCCGTGAGACTACGTTCCCAACATCTGAAGCTGCTCGACAAGTTGGAGAGAAACGTAAGCACAAGATGTTAAGCTACTTCACCAATATCCTGTCTGACACTCCGCTGGACTTATGCAGGAAAATATCTTTTCTCCTGGATTTAGTAAAAAAACACAAAGGTAGCTGCAGATTGCATTCCGAGTGGATTTTTACATTTTTTCAGTCACAGACTTTTTCTTCATTTGTTTGTTTGTCTTTTATCTTGCTCTTTTCATTTTGACTACACTGATTGCGCCATATGTTGCACTGCTGTCTAAATCCTGGGGAATACAACAGCAGTATTTAGTGTTGTATTGTAATAATTCTGTTGTTTATTAAGTTGGCAGATTTTGCGCATGCTTTGAGAAGACTGCAGCTCTGCATATGCCGCCTGTGACATCAGAAAAGGTCATTGTGTTCTCTCACTGATTTGATGCCGGCAACAGATGGCTTGTATTGTTGTTTTATTTGTAAGATTTGTGAAACTATAAAACAGTTTCTGCTTGGATGGTGCGGTCAGATAAAATATGTTCACTCGGGCAAAACTTATGTCTTTAGCATGTCAAACACATACTTTTGACATAAAATCATATTTTTTTAATATCTTGGTTATCCCAGTGTGATAAATGATGATTTGTTATTATGAACAAGTAATGTGTGATTTGTTGAGGTAAAATAATAAAATAAACAAATTAAATGTTTATTAAACTGAAGGTGTTTTTATTTTGGTGAATATAGGCCTACTAAAAAAATACAGCATTAGTTCTGTGGATGGATACATGGCTATTTTCTCCATGTATATAAACTAATGGACATTAATTTCTAAATGCGCACAGGACCAATAGCACCCATAGCTTCTGAATCTCACAATTATGATAATGGCTGTATTTGAATGCCTCACCAGTGTTTCATGCGACATATGTGATTGCTGCTCCAATGCAACTTTCTTTTTCTTGTCTCTGATTACAAGCCTATGCTGAATGCAAACTCTTTCTTTCTTTTTCTTATTCACTCTTTTTTTGTCTGGTGGGAATGGCTGGATGGCATGTAATCAGTCTATAATTCAATCACAAACACGTTGCCGTGGCACTGTGCGCTGTGACCATCAGAACCCCATGTTCTAAACCTCACATCAGACTAAGAAACAACAGGAAACAGAGTATATAGATTAGAAGTCTAAATGGCTTCAATGCATTGTTTATCGAATTTACATATTATTTATGTAAGTTATACTATACTATATTATTTGTGTAAATGACCATGCTGTAAACATATATAAAACTATACACAAAATATAAAAACTATACACAAACTATACATCTATCATTGGGTTACAATTCACCCTAGTACTCTTTCAACTGGGTTTGTCAGTACATAACAACACCAGACAAAGGGGCAAATAATAATCAAGGTATATACTTAAGGTATGTACTGTACACTGGAAGACTTGCAATGTGAGAAAAACAAAGAAGTGATATAAATACGATGCGTCTGAATTTTTTATTATATAACTTTTTTGTAATGGCACTATTTACTGTGGTTTTGCTAACCTGTTCTTGTGTCTATGTCAGTTTTACATCTGCTAGAGAAACCTTTATTCTGACCTAGAGGCCCCTGATCAGAGACTCTGGGGCAGGGGCCCTTTTTGGCCCTGACAGTAATCACTAAATTTCTAACAATACACAGCATCTAACTGATCAAGTGATTAGCTTGTATTTGATTATAATTCTTGTGAACTAATACAATAACACAATGTTACAAATACTTAACATTAAAACTATAACTAACTATTTGATAACAGATATTCTGTTATCAAATTGCATTTTCTGTGGAATGAGCGGTGGTCCTCACTCTACACAAACCCCTGGTTATATATTTAACACCTCAAAATCTTGTTCTAATTTAAGTGGGTGTTCATTATTTCATTCATATATCATTCGTATATCATTATTCTTCATAGTCAGTCTTTCAATTTGATTTGCATTAATAAAATAGAGGCCCTGACTTCTCTACAGGAGAAAGAGTGCATTGTCATTTCTAAATGTGTGGCCTGAATGATAAAGATAAATTACAAAGAATTATTTAACTACCCTCAGATTGTGAACAGAGATATTTTTCTCAGCTATCCATGGCTATGTGTTCTTCTCCCTGGGGTCTGTTTTAGAAAGGCAAAGCAGTGATATTAGTATTAAAGATGATTTTACTGCCATGGTGACAGGGTATCCTTAGCAACAACCAATAAAATAACACAGAAACGACTTCAAATCAAAGACATAATATCCTTTATTGTGTTAAAAGCAGTTAATGAGGAAACGTGTGTTGGGGGAGTGGGGGTGGGGTTTCCACTAACAATCACATTAAAGCCATTTATTTTGGTTAATTAAATGCAGTGTGATATATTTTCTATTTACAAATGAAATAGATATATACAAAAATGATTATTGCTAAAAAGGAGCAGAACATTGTTTTTGTAGGATTACCTAAGCATGTTTCTCTTCAGTGTTGTTTCTTGCGTAACCTCACATTACAGAAAAGAGTAAAATCATATTTCTCCATATGAACAGCAGATGGTGGTAGTAAACATTTAGAAATTTGTTTTGGTCCATTCAGATTGATGCATTTGGCAGTTTAGACAATTTAGTGTGCTACTAATGCAGCTATTCTAGGTATGTAAACGCATTCACATATTTAACAAATACAATTAATAGTTACATTTTGTATTGAACAAAAATGATACCATGATGTTTTCAATGAACCACTGTACAAAATCCTAGTCAGGCCTAAACGCATAGCACAAAACAGATGGGGGCAGGGAAAATATTTCCTTGTAGTCTGTGGGGAGATGTTAGCGCTGAACGAGATTAAAGATATAGAACAAAGCTCGGCTGCCTGTCAAAGTTAGACTCAGATTTAGGGACAAATGAAAAGGAAGCCGGAGTTTAAGTCCCACATGTTAAGCTGCCTGGTCAGTGTTTGAAGCGCCGTCTTTTGTCCTGTTAAATATCAGGGAAGGCTGACACTGTCTAAGGTTTTACTTGCTCAGCCCTCGGTAAATTAAACAGGCGACGTGGGCAGTTGACTGATAACACAGATAACACAGGAGTAAGTTGTTCTATTTCCCTTCTTTTATCGACAGACGTAGACAGACGTAGACAGACCTGCCTGGGAGGTAAAGCAATGTCAGATAAAAATAATAGCGAAAGATCAAACCACAGGCAAAAACATGTCAGTCATTTTGAAATAACGGTAACATTGTGCAATACAACAAAACAAAGCAATAAATAAGCAAATTATATCTAAGCAATAAGATGTAGAACTAAATGAACAGGTATGTTATGATAGTGTATGACACTTATTTTTTGCAGCACTTATTTACACTTATTCATTTGGCAGACACTTTTATCCAAAGCGACTTACAGTGAATTCAATGTATACATTTTTTTTAATCAGTACTTGCATTCACCTGGGATCAAACCCACAACCTTTGCACTGCTAACGCAATGCACGACCAGCTGAGCTACAGGAAGGCTTATGATTTTAAGTCATCGGAAGATTTCTACATCCCAGATTATTGACTGGCACTGTTTATTTGTCAGGTGGTCATAAATATATGAGTGAGGCATGTATGAGAAGTTATATATGAGAAGTTGCTCATGCAGATAGATAAATCAGCAGAACTTCAAAGCATACAGCTGAGGTCTCTCACTCATTTTCATTCTCTCTATAATGTAAATCTTTTAATATACATAATGTTGTGCATAAACATTTACATAGTATAGTGCACTGTCATATCTATGCATAGTTCTAATACAAAAGTATACTATATTAAGTACATTTAAAATCATAAGGACATTCCTAGATACAGCATTCTACAGTTTACAGTTTAGTCCTAACATTTACCCACCAAAAAATGTTTGTGAAAGTTAAGGGAATGTTCTTTGTTAGATGGGTTAATTTTAATGCTTGCAACGCTATATAACTAATTATTTTACATTTGCTCAGAATTTTTGACACCTGCCACAAGCGGATCTTAATGTCTTCCACATTTACACCTACCTTTCAGTATGTCACACAGAAAATAACATGTATTCTTTTTAATTAAAACACTGTGCTTGGTAACTGTAAATCAGTTCACTGTGAATAACAATAATTTCTCACTCTGTAATCTTCTTTGCTCAAGATATTTAAGAGCAGAGAACAAATTCTGTGTTAAAATACACACACACACTACTAAAACAAACTAATTCTTTCACTGGCCTCTGTCAGTGACTAGAATTACTATGATGGGTCCTCCAATTTAATGATTAAATGAAATGGCAACAAAAAATTGTTCAAATAAATTAACATGCAAAGTTATTGTGCTGGGTCATCCAAACTGACATGTGCTGCCGCAGTGAAACAGAACAAGTGAAACAGAACAAGTGAAACTAGCGTAAAAGAAGTTCTCTGCAAACTTTTGATAACTTCAGGAAGCGACTACACTCAGCAAAACTCACCAAAGCTTAACACTGAAGCAATTCTACAGCACGCGTCAACAACCAGATTATACATATGGAACATCATAGAGTTCATTGGTAATCTTCTCCTGCTGGGAAACATGCAACTTGGTAGCAATTGTGCTTGAATATACATTTTCCTTAATGCCAAAAAGATTTATATGACCCAGATGAGAGGTTATTATTAAATTTATGGGACCAAATGCAACATCCGTCTTCCTCGAAAGGTAAACTTTTTTACAGAAATGCAATATATCAGCAAGAAGACATTTTGCCATATGATTAATCATAGCTGTTTTTGCTAAGTTAATTCATTTTTTCCAGATTTGGGTTTGTGTCCATACGTCTGCCAAGAGCAAGACCACCGTGTGTTTGAATATGTTTGCATAAACGTGAGCATCTTTGGAAATAGTTACAGCAAAACTGTCATGACCGCTGCGGTTCTACTTTTATAATCAAGGCAAAACAAATTTTCCAATAGAAACTAAATGTTTTTATCACTCTCCCTAGAGTTCCACTGGAGTTTTTTGGGAGGTCTCATGAAAATGCCATACAAATTTGGCTCTCCTTGACATGACAATTTAAACACTGGCTTTATGTTATAAGGAGACATCAAAGAGAGTCTATACCTCTATTCCAAAGCCTAGTGAGCTGCCCACCTAGACAGCATCAAGCAAAAGCGATTTCAGAAGTCATCTAAACGCCACATTAATCCCTATAATCCCAGAATGCATTGCAATACCTTGCGAGGCAGTTACCTGATGCATAGGCTGTAGACAACAAGACAACTCTCTATTTTTGAAAAAGAAGTTGACATCACAGGATACATGTCGACTGGACTTGCAGACGCCACACTGAGCAGAGCCCAGATCAGGTTCCTCAACAAACTGTCTGATGTCAACCGAGTCTTTAAATGATGTTAAAACATTACTTTCACACAGTCACAAAAACAATTCACACAGTTAAATCTGTTAAATTAATCCCCCGATGGTATGTTACCTTTTATTAAACATGCTTGACTGAGATCAGCAGAGTTTGAAAGAAATGTCACTATGTCAAGATTATTTATGCCTTTGAACGTTTTATAAGCTCAATCATGGCATCTGAGCAGCTAAGCGTGATGGTGGGGGGTGACTAACCTATTAGAAACATACTGAGATATATCATATCATTAAGCTGGGAAACTGCTGCACTCACCTTACTCAGAACCCACTGAGATTTGTGCAAGAATGTTCTTGTGACTGATCATCTGGGAGCAATTAAACACAAACTAGCTAGACCCACGCGTGACTGCCTTCAGGACCGACACATTAGGGACATTCAGGCATTTCAGGTGTAAAGCTGACATTGCTGCTAACCCTCAAGAGCTTTGAAATGTTCTCTCAGGCCACATTCCATTGTTGTTATCTGCACTCAATTGAAAACGTGTCTGTTGTGAAGGATGCCTTAGAAAAATGTTGTGAAATGTGATATACTTTAGTTTAAAATACTTTGTAGCATCCTGGTTTAGTGTGTAAAAAGACAATAATAGGTAAGTCATTTGTGTAAAGACTGTGGGACTGTGGTGCTTTTTAAAATACTGTTCTTTTGGTTTGAGTGACTTTTGCCTCAATTAATGGTGAAATACTTGTTTGTGCAAGTGATGAGAAACAAATGTTTTTAAAAACAAGGAAAACTTTACTTCGGCAAGCATTGCTATTACTACTGGAAATTTGAACTAGTTATTTTTGCATTGTCGTTTGGTGGTGCTAGTGGGTACTATTTGAGTGTGAATGTGTGTGTGTCTCTGTGTTCTTTTTATCTATTGTGGTACATATTGTTAAGTTGTATTTGTAGTTTTGTATTTTATTTTACTTTATATTTAAATATAATATTTAAATATTTTGTGACAGATAAATTGAAAAATGGAAGAAAAAAATGGCAACAAAATGTCAAAACTACTGGTGGTTTCAGGACCTTGTATTTATACTTCCCATTTGCGATCATTAAACAAGCTTTGGTTCCTCTGTGTGGAACCAGAGGCTGCACCTCTTTGACATCTGCTGAAGTAACACAAGGAAAATGCTGTATTTTTCTCTATAATACAATGTTACTAGTTGCTAAATAAAATGCATCAACGCAAGTTACACTTTTGTTTTAATTTACAACACTGTAATTTCAAATTACCTTTATATCTGTGACTTTATGATCTAACAATAAACATTATAAATAAACTTTAACATTTACTGTAGTCACTGAAAAACATATTACCATGAAAGAAAAGGAATTAAATAAATGTTGTATTACAATACATATGACCATGTTAGTTACTAAAATAAACTTACCTAACTTAACTATTTTCCAAAACCTTATTTTTTTGCAGAGGAGAAAAAAATATTATTAAGCCCCAAAGTTTTACATTTATTTATTTGGCAAACACATTTATCTAAAGATAATAAGAGTGAATTCAAGGTGTACATTTTCCTCAGCACTCGCATGCCCTGGGATTGAACCCACAACCTTTGTGCTGCTAATGCAACACTCTACCAACTGAGCTACAGAAACATTCTTAGCACCTCAGACTACATCTACATGGTCTTTAATTTTGTGTGGTTCATTGCAGGAGGCTTTCTCACCAGTGCCTCATTACATAAAGTGCTTGAGTCGGCCTATCACTGATCTGACTGAGGTATTAGTTCAGATCATTGCTGTGCCCTGCTGGGCTTTGTAGGTGGAGAGACTGATCTGGTCTCTGTGGACACAGAAGCTTGTTGATAATAAGTGTTCCTCAGTCTCTGCCTGACCACCGCTCTGTGATTAAGACATGTGTCAATCTTCTCCTTATCCCTTCACACTGGGGACAACAGTCCAACCTGAAGCCTGGAAAATCACTGAATACACAGTGGAAAAGTCTTCATTACGGATATAATGAGCCGATATAGGCAGCTGTATTCCAAGAGAGAATTCTTACCAAATGACTGGTACACGCTACATTAAAAGAAACTTCATTCATATAGAATTTGTAGTGCATAAGTTACAATTGATTTCAATTTAATATTTGTTGTTGACAAACAAGGTGTCAATTTTTAAATACAATGAGTTCTTTTGTATCTATTATTTTCACACAAGATTAGTTTTCATACTGCATTAGTATCTGGCCATCTTTGTTTTGCAGCAGGCATCTGGGGTGTGTCTGCAATGCCTTAAAATGCTGCCTTTATAGGCTACTCTCTAGGTTGTGACCAAGGCACATTTAAGCTAAAACAAAATAAACTTGTATTGGACATAAAATATTAGATTTTCTCATTGAAAGAAAAATAGAACAGTGACGTTTAGTGATCCGCAAAGGGAAGCAACTTTGTATCACTGGGCTAATAATAAAAAAGCAAAGAAATGTAAAGTAGGAGAGTGGCATTTTCTCAGCTGCAGCCTCTGAGCTAAAAATCTTAAGGACAGAATGCATGGAGTCAGCATGCAGAAATCTTTTAGCCTCTGTGGCTCTTCTCTGCTGTAATGCTTACACAGAAAAACTGCGGGACTGGCCTTCTTGCCACCTGAAATATGTTGTTTTCCGATGGGTCTCTAAATCTCAAAAGACTTGGACACCAGTGACCCTTTCCAGCTGGACTTCTCAAATTCAGGGAATTTTCTTTTTATAGATTTTGGGTAATATTAGGAAAAAAGGATGACTGTTTCTTTTGTGGAGGATGAGTGTATATCACCACCCATTACCCTGGTAAATTGTAAAACCCAGTCTAATTCTGTAAGTTAAATTAAACAAATGCATCTAAAAGTTCATTGTTACTGAAATGTAAAAAGGGATCAGGTGTAAGATGTAAAGTGGCAGTGTGACCCTTAAATATTACAAACATGGATATCAAGGCAATGAGTAAACAATAAAAAAAAATAAACATAAAAACCTAACACAACTTACTCATAACTTAAAGCCTTCCTGTTGGCTCAACTGGTAGAGTATTGCGTTAACACTGCAAAGGCTGTGGGTTCAATCCCAGGGGAAGGCAAGTCCTGATTAAAAAATATGTGTACCTTGAATTCACTGCAAGTCACTTTGGATGAAAGTGTTATTATGAACTGAAGTGTTATTAAGTATTATGAACACAGATAATATGATGATAGTATGAACTAGTAATCTCAAAAAAAGCAAAGATGGTTTGTGCATTGCTTCCCTGTATAGCTTTTATCTATGTAGGATCTTGCATAAGATCATAATTTATTGTTTTTCTCATGTTTATTGTCATTGTGTACTAATATTCTGACAAGTGTGTCCTTAAATATGGCGCCCACTCCCCACAATGCAATGCAACTAACAACATTAAAAACAAACAACACCAGAGATTGTGAGATAAGCCTGTTACACACGTAAGGAAGTTGAACAGATTGTTTTCTTACTAGTCATCACCTTTGTTATTCACACTATTGTTTTTCCAGTCAAGTGTCTGCTAATGTGTCAAAACCCATATGGTCCATATGGTAATAAAAACAAGGGAAAGCCGTTCTTTGTACACGTAAATCCACACATATGGTCCAATTTTTTTCAATTAATGCCAAGTGAATCACCAGGGAAAACCAAACAAACCTTGATAAAAAAATAACAGATATACAAATTGTCAAATATGGCAAACGAAAATTTATCAGACTGATTTAGTAACTGCAGTACTACAGTTTAGGGAAGAAAACTGCTTTCAGAGTTCTAAAACTGGTTCTTTGGTTTATCTAAGGTTTGTTGAGCATGACACCACTGGCCTGTGGAGAATGTTTCAAGTGTCATTAGAAAGAGAACACTTGTTACAAACAGACACTCCTGTCCACTGCTGTGGGCATACACTAACTCTTCCTATCTCTGTTAAACCTGGATAACAATGATCACATTTCTCACACAAACTTACCTAAACTTTTCTCCTCCTTTTCTCCTCTTGTCTCCTCCTGTTCTTTGATTTCTTCTTGTTTAAAAAAAAACCTTAATAATCTCATAAATTGTATTCAGATTTGCCAAGATATTTAGGTCTTTAATTTCAAAATCATACATTTGGAGAGCTCAAACATTTCTTATCAGATTTAACAAGTTATGTTAAGCTTTATGCACTGAGTTCAGAAACAACATTTGAACTTAAACAAAACTTAACTTAGATCTCCAAACAACATTCTAGGCTATGAGTAATGAACCTATGAGTAATAAAAATCTCACTGATCGCATAATAAACTGTTGTATGCAGAGTGTTCACAAAGGAGCCGCCACACTCTGATTTAAGCACTCAATTAACATGAAAAGTTATTTTTGCATTTAATGTGTAAGATATAGAGAACAGAAAAGAGGAATTGGACGAAAATGTTCACATAATAGATCATTCTAAAAGCTGGCAGCTACAATGAACATATCAGACAAAGAGACTACAGTGAAGTTCTGAAGCCAAAGTTATTCAAGGGTAATGCTTTGAGTTTGATATCGCTCTCTAACAAGCTTTGCAGGACTACAAAAACAGAGTTTTATGGTGCCTATAATATCATCATTATGCAGTTTATGGCTGTGGTCTCCGTGGGTTGAAGATCACAGTGATGATCTCATTCCTTGTTTCATGTGAGATGATGCTCGGCAATTTTCCACCTCTTTCATAACAAAAGGCTTTGATGCCGCGTTGGAAGTCTTGAGATTCCGTGGATGATGGCACATGGATGGAAAAGTACACTGTGCATTAAGGACTTTTGCTTTATCTGGAAAGTCTAAACAGCCTGAAATGAACAGTGGTTTGAAACCTAATGCATTACACATATTAATTTCATGTCAAGGTCACATTTTACCTAGACATGAAAAGGAAAACAAAAGAAACTTTGCATAAAATGAACCCTGTGTTTATCTTTTTCCACCAAAGTGTTGGTAATTTTCAGAAAAAAAACATTTTCCATTAGGAACATTAAGACAGTTTTAGAAAAATTAAATTTTATTTGCTTTGAATAATTTGAACTGTAATAGAGTATTCTGCTTTACAGTGACTATTTAAATTTCATATCAATTATTTTTATATACAACAAATACATGTCTATACAATATATAGCACCATAATGTACAAATGTTTTTATTGTTATTTTATTAATTTATTTAATAACTTTATTCACAGTAATAAGAAAGAAATTTTTTTCTGTCTTACCTTTTAGTGAAATGCAAAAACCTTTATCTTGATCATACAAAAACAGCTTCATTTTATTTTAAATACAAGACAAATTAGGCCAAAATATACTTAAAAAATGGTGAAAACATATACTTTAAATTGTAATCTTAATGTTCCTTGGCATGTTGTGCTGCCTGTGTGTTAAAAGTACAACTAAAAGTGCAAACACTGCCACCAAAACGAAATGCATTTGTTTGACAGGTTATACAAAATTTACCTAATGAACATTAGAAACATTAGTGTTTCTACTTCTTATTATCTCTGTATGTGTGTATATGTGTGTAGTGTGTGTGTGTGTGTGTATGCGTATGTGTGTAAATAGCAGGAGCATAAATTCAACTATGAGCCATGATGATGACAGTGGCAATTACCTTTATTATCTTTATCTTTGATTTAATTAATCCCAGCAGGTAAAGAAGCAGCCGTGTTGGTTATTGGCAGGGGAGATAGAGATCTAAATGTAATCACACTTGCTGTCAGCGTGCCCTTCATTATTCCTGTCGCAATCATTGCTACCTCGTCAGCACCCGGGAACGTCTTGTCATCTGTCACTCTAAGACAACAAGCTGTTACAGCCAAGAAAAACAAAACCCTTGTGTTGACGACACTTTTCAATCACTGTCCACTGTGCTTTCCGCTCCTCCATGGAGCGTGGAGGGCAGACAGGCCTGCTTTTGTCATTCCCAGGTGTGCTATCAGTGGAGGTCACATTGTGGGTTGGATAAACAATGGCAAGTAGAAGATCGTGGAATGAGAAGTAACAGAGAGGTCACAGTCTGAAAAGTTTAAGAGAACATGTATTGGCCATTTTTGGCAAGTATGTTCTAAGAAAAGAAAACAAAGTCATAATGGCCAAAGCTGCATTGACATAGACATGGATTCAATCGCTGGAGGCCCACAAGCTGCTGGTTGCTATTGCTATGCGACATGAGCCTGTATCTAGTGCACTATTCATTTGTGGTCGTTAGTTGTGGTCTATTGTTTAGGGAGTCAGGCTTGTAATCAGTAGGTTGCTGGTTCGATTCCACCTCCAGCAGGTAGCAATTGAAGTGCCCTTGAGCAAAGGATAGCATCCCACCGCTCCAGGTGTGTGTTCATGACTTGCAGTGTGTGTTCACACCTCACTAAGGGTTAAATGCAGAGGTCACATTTATGGGTAACCATATCTGACAAAAACCAAGTTTATTCACTTCATCTGCCCTATTAATGTTTGTCACAGTGATGCTGCACATTTGCATAAAAATAAAGAGTCACTTAGCAAAATATTGCAACTGTTGCAATGCAATTTGCAACAATCTCTGAATCTCAAAAAGCCACATTTCGCCTATAGTCTTTAAATGTTTTGTTTTAGACAGGCAGAAAAAAATAGCTTAAACTGACATGGTCTAAATGTAACCCTGTCTACATGACAGGCCAAGCTGGTGTTGAGCAGTTGTTCAAAAATTATCTAAGACCAACAGACCACCTTCTGCTGATTGAAAATGTTTTATCCTGATTTTTCTGCAGGAATCATGGTCAACATTTTACAGTATTGTTAAAACTAGGTATTTTAGAGAAGGTACATTTTTTTATTCCAGCGATGGCAGTTCGCAACTGAAGTGTCCTTGAGCATGGCACCTAACCCCTGATTGCTCCCCGCGCTGCAGCGATAGCTGTCCACTGCCCTGTGTGTGTATGTGTGTGTGTTCACGACTTTTCACTTTTTACCTTTTTACTCAGCTTTACCCAGCTAGAAACCATACTGAACTACTGAACAAAGCTAGATACTGAACTTGTTTTAGTTGGGTTTTTAAATAGGACATGATATCCATCTATTTTTGTTGCAAACGTATATAGAGAGCAAAAAAAAAAACATTTTTTTAAATGGTGACTTGGGCTATGACTCTTTCATGACATGACAAGTTTCAAGAAAACATTTATACACAATTCCAAACAGCCCCACCTTTTATAATATCAATTATAAGTGTGTCATTTGCATCAGCCTTTGTTATGTATTATTCCACTGGCTATTACTAAGCATTCATTATTTATGTGTGACTCTATCAGCAAAAAGGCAAGCAATTTGCTTGTCAAAAGGCGTTCCATTGTGTGAGCTGAAATATGACAGAAGAGCTTTTTGGGCCGAAGTGCAGTGGTGGGCAGCTAAATTATGAATGCTGGTTCATTTCATTTCAAATTAGAATTGTTAGCGAAATGTAAGAGTCTCTGCCTTTGAATTTAAAGGGGTTAATATAATAACATTGAATCTACACACTTCAATGCTCTTTTAACCCACCCTGCCTTTTCAAAATATGGTGCTTTCTGTGATGGCCACTTATTCAAGGGAACCATTAGCGCTGGCCGACAGGTGTAATGATTTAGCGTGTGGATAAAAGAGTAATCCTTGCATCTTTCTCTTTCCTAAGATTTAGACTTTTCAGTCAATTTTTCTTTTCTTCATGCTCCCACATCAAAGGGTACAATAATGCTGAGAAAAAGTGTGCCCAGGTGATTCAAAGCACACTTCAGCAGATTAGCGCTTAGTGTGGATTATCCAAGAAGATGTCTTCCTATTTCTATCTGGATTTTTCCCATCCCCTGGGAGGGGCCACCCTCCAGCTGTGGAGACTGACAGATAGAGATTTGGACACAGTAAAACCGCAGGATCTCCAAATGAGCATAATCCCTGTCACATTTAACTTTACCTGCCTGCAAACTCTGCGCTTCTCGTCGTGTCTTCTTTACTCAACCGTTTTATATTTTCTTCTTGTCATCTTTCTTCTCGTCAAAACCATCTAGCACTTTTAAAGCAATAGTTCATCCAAGAATGATTTTGAAGAAAAATAGGTGTCATCATAAACTCACCCTTGTGTTGTTGAAAACCAGTCTTTCTTTCTTTCAAAAACATATTTAACATATTTATATTTAGAAAGTTTAACAAAATGATGAATACGGGCATAAAACCCAAACATGCTTTATAATGTTATTTTGTATAACATATATGTAATATATTTTAGTTTTATTTGAGATAAAGGTATTATTTTCTAATAAAACAAACGTACATGCAAGTAAATTCCCTGATGTCACTTTAAGAATATTGACTAAGATCAGGGTGATGTAACGTCTTTGAAATATGATATATTGTAAATAAGTTCTAATCAATGGTGTATTGCTGAGTGTGATAGTTACAGCATGAGCATGTGTGTTTGTTCCATTTGTTTAACACGATTCAGTGCCAGCGCTAACTAAACAAGAGCTGTCGTATATTCCCTTGTGCCAGCTCACTTTCTTACCCACGCACAGGAAGCAGGCAGTGCTAGCTGGTGCCACTTGGGAAAAGAGTTGAGAGATGATCTGGTACCATGTAGCTCGCAGCGAATTTAGCACAAACCAAAGAACCTTTAAAGTTAAACAAATCACCCAGAGGCTATATGTCTGCTCTTATAAACCTCTGCACATCTCATGTGCTCCAACTTGCTTTGATTTTGCCTGTCAGTCTTTTTCGTTTACATCCATTTTTTTTTCATATTTTTTTCCTGTATTTTCACAAAACATTGAAATTGATTTGCATACACCATAACATATAAATACATTTTTTTACATTACATTTACATTTTCACATTTCTGTTTTATATTTTAATGCAAAAAATCTTGTAGACAGAAAAAACTGTCACAAAAAACAAACCCATAATGTCATTATCCTAGTAACCAGTAAGAGTTCATTTATTTTGATTGGATTATAAGAAAAGCACATATTCATTCATATTATCCATCTGTCTTCTAATTACACTAATGCCACATCACAGTCTATATGACAAGTCTATAAAAGTCTATAAAATCTGAAGAAGAGCATCAATCCATGTTTGATTGGCAAAAGAAAGTGAGAAAAGCGAAGTTATTTGTATCACAAAATCATTAGTTATTGTGATAATAGAGGGTTATTGTGTGATTTCAGTGGTGTCTGTTGTATTGTCAGACCAACACTGGACAATCGCTTCATCCATAAACCGTTTGAAGATCTGACTATTAACCCAAAAGAAGAATCAAACCCCACACTGATGCTGGCTGTGGCTTTGATAACAGTTATTATGAAAGAGGGACTGGTGAGAATATTATGGCCGGGCACTTGAATGTTATTAGCACAGCCATATTTTACTATCTAACATCAGGCAGAGAGTATTCACAGGGGCCCACACATCATTTTTTATATGCAGCTAGAGTAACATTATCCTATCGGCAAGATGACAGATAAGCGCTGAGCACTCCATATAGAGGTAAATAAATATAGGTTTTAAATCTTCATTGTTTTGAGCATGAGCGGTTTCTGAGTTATTTAAAGTAGGGCAGTTCTATCCAGGTCAAGTGCGAGTCTCTGATCTGAGGAGTTATTGGTCTCTTGAGGAAAACCTGCATGTACAAAGAGTCATATGTTACCTGCAAGGGCTTGTGAAGATAAGCCTTGTGGTTCACACACAGGGCTAAAACATGTCTGTTAGATAACTAAAGCTTAAATAATACAATTTAATGTTTACATTCCAAAAAAAAGTTTACTTCCAAAAATTGTAAAACACTACCAAAGTAACAAATAAATCTTACCAGCTGTATTTGTCTTAAGGATTTACACTTACAAATTTTACAAACAATATTCATATGAGGTAAGAATGTAGCTGTTGTAAACATTTCTTGAATATGACATATTCTACTGTGCATTTCCCAAATGCATTCATGGCCAGACATTTATAAGGTCACTGCCTGTATATTTTTTTGCAATAATTAAAAGTGTGAATTGCAAAAGTGAATTTTTAATTCATGTTATTTTGGCATTGCTTATGGATGACAGCATATTGTGCAATCTGTTCAGGCATCTGTATAATCTGGTTTCTAACAAGTGATGAATGATGTGATGAATTTGTGCCAACTGGTGTTACAGCCTTTCACATCAACAACAAAAAAAGTGAAAGTGTTTCCTTCTTTCTATATACTTATCTTAGGATTCTGTAATCATTCAGTCAATGTAATTATTCTAACATATTATATTACTTGTACTGTATGTATTTTGTTTTGTGTATATTTCATTGTGTTATTGCAAATCCTTATTCTTGTCCAATAAGAATTTCACAAAATATTTGCAGTAATACCATTTATTGTGTACAATTTTTCAAATTTGTTTATTGATTTTTTTTATTTATCTTAGTATTTTGTGTAAAGCTGCTTCAAAGCAATGTAACATTGTAAAAAGGGCTGTATAAATAAAACTGAATTGAATTTAACTGCTTTCTGTGATGCTCACCAGATGAAAACCACAAATGTTGTGCAATTATCCTGTTAACAATACAAAACTATATCATTTCTACATAACTACCTTGGAATCTATTTGTTATAGCAAAGGCACGGTTTGTTTTAGCACAGAGTTTCATACTCAGAGGTGTGGTGACTAATCCCTGGCAGGTGGAACATGATGGAGCTCGCTGGAAAAGATAAGACTTCCGTTCCATTACTGAACCTTTACTGCCCCACTTTCCCATCACCATCCTGGGAACGGCAGGCCTGGTTGAGCAGGGCGCAGATAACCAAAGATCTGCCAAACACCTCCTGCTGTGGTTCTGAAGATTATTTTATTTTACTTTATTTATGTTTTGGGACAGGTAGACAGATACATTTGAGGAAAAAAAATGCAATGTTTCTCTCTATGTCTCTAAGAGGCTATAGGCTAAACTTTTTCTGAAGTGTTAACATGTCTTGCTTATGAGTAAACCAACATAACTGAGTTCTTGTAATAATTCATGTTTTCGAAAATGTAATAATAGAAAATATTAGGGTGATTAGTTAGTAGTTGGTATGTTGAACTCAACAACTAGTTTGGTTTATACTGATCATTCTGACTATTTTTTTAAGCAAATTTAATATTTAAGTATATTTTTACGGGAACTATAGCAAAACTTTAGGAAATTACATCATAAATGAGATGAAGGGAAACTGTCCATCAATAGAACACCTAGGTGATACCATCATTCTGTCATCTTTCTCGCTCTTCTTCTCTCCCTCTTTCTTCTTTGTAGATAATGACACCCAGAAAAGGCAGCAGAATCTTTTTACCCATAAAAGGCAGAAATCAGCAGAATGCTTTTTATCAGATAATGTACCAGCACAGGCTTCCAGCCTTCAGCTGTTTCAGCTGACTCCCCACCATCCCTAAAACCATATCAACCCTCTCCACAATCTCTCTACTTCATCTTCCTTCAGATTTTACATCCTGAAAGGCCATAAACAGTTCAGACTAGATTCCACCCCAAGATAGGCTGATAAACACCTTGATATTTACATCTGATTTCACGCAACACCAAAAATAGTTACTACATACTACACTGCATCCTGTACAAGTACAATGTCATCTGTAGTTTAGTGCACATTAGTGACAGACTGACCTTATATTTCACAGATGTGAATCTGCCTATTAATTAAAAGTCCTATTAATCAAGTCTCTCAATTACAGGTTCAAAAATTGATCAAAATTTTCTTTGTTTGAGTTGTTTGACTAACATGTTCATGGCCGAATCACAGTTTGTTTTGTTTTCATGTGCCAGCTGAAGGCGGGATTATCATATATTACTTACTTGTATTTCCTAGTCACAGCTCCAACAACACTGAGGCATGTGCTTTCCTGTTTCCTGGTCCTCTGCTCCTCGTTTCTCCTCGTCATCCTGCAATCAAAGAACACAGATATCTCCACCAAGATCCTCTTATCTCTCCATCAACATTCAAAGTTTATTACTCACCTGTCGATCTACCTGTTATCCTGCAATCTTTCAACAAACCATCCATTGTTAATCAGCATCTGAGTGTCTGTGTATTGTTACACTTAGGTGATGACAGGCAAAATAATAATAATAAAATAATAAAATATATTTTATAATATTTCTTTCTTTAAAATTGAGTGCCATGTGAGAATCTGACTTTCCTACTGGATAAATATAGTCTCTCTCTCTCTTTCTCTCACTCTCTCTCTCTTTCTCTCTCTCATTGACTCTCGCTTTATCAGGTCCTGCTTCCTCTCTGACTATTGATTTCTAAACTTGTTCTGTGTTCCTGTGTAGCTCATCTGGTAGAGCATTGCACTAGCAGTGCAAAGGGGTTCAATCCCAGAGAACACAAGTACTGATAAAACGTATGTGTTGAATTCACTGTTGCTTTGGATAAAAGCGTCTGCTAAATGTCAAAAAGGCCAAAATGAATAGAGAACATGGATCCATTAGGTTACATTATTTTAGTTTGTAAGGGCTGCTTTATATCGGAACAGTGTGTAAATCAGGAAAGAGGTACAGTGTGTAAAACAGGGGTAGATGGGTAATTAAAGGCTGTCTTAGTGGGTGATTACAGTTCTTTACTTCATAATGACAGTGTGGGAGTTTACCAAGAACTTAGATTACTGTCTTCAGAGCAGAACATGTGCACACAAGCATATGTTACAAAAATACATGACAGAATATCATTTAGAAAGGGACAAAACAACCAACAAAAAGTTCACTGGGGTCCTTAATTTGGCTTTGTGATCATTTAAACAATGTTTGCTGTTTGTTTTTGGGGTGGTTGTAAGCAAACAAAGCTGTAATTCATCAAATTGCTCTTAGTGTTCATGGCTATGGTGATAAAAACTATGATCTTCATTATTTGACTGGTAATTTGAGTTTAACATACTCAGCACTGATAAAACATGACAAAAGCAACCTTAGGGTGACCATTTCTGGGTAATGTCTTGTGGAGAACATTGTTGTCCCATATTTCAATGTCATTCGGATGCTATGCCATCTAAACAAATATTGAAAAAAAATAATTGATTATAAAATGTATATTTTTGATCTCTCCTTATCATGACAATAACTTCTCTGTAAATGTCTGCCCTTCATAAGGTTATAGAAGATTAGTGGAACTCTTACATGATTCGATAAGCATATAAATAAACAAATTAAAATTTTTTTCCTGTTCTCTTTGTTTTCATTGTATGTAATACTGCTTTGAAACAATGCAATTGTAAAAAGTGAATTCACACTGAATTTAACTTGAACTCACACTGATCAGGAGAATATAATAAGGCCATTTTTCAGGCCCTTCTCCCTTCAGTTGTTATACATCGCAAAAGACACATTATACATCAACAGTAGCAACAATAATCCAGTACTGACATGATGTAGTTTCATTTAAATCAGCATGGATTGCATTGAAGAAAATCCTAATAGTTCTAAAATGTTTCATTTCTTTGTGCATAATTGTGTAAAATTTGACCAAAAATTTTGACCCAACGTTTCTTGTTTGATCTAACATTTCTTGTGTAAATTACAAACCGCAAACAATACTTTATCCATGGAAAAAAAGATTAGCTTTGGGATAATGGCAATAAACTGTCTGGCAGCATCTTTATTCTCACATTCATTTGTAAACTGTTGCTCAGACTTTTAAAATTACCTGCAATTTAAAACTGCACCAATTAACTAAACATAATTTAGACCACGAGTTCATTAAAATTGTCACTGAACTGAACTATTCTTTGAACCCCTTAAATACTCAGTGGAGATGCTTCTCTGAGTGTATAGAAGTCATTTTGGCAGGTTGCTCCACAACAGCCATCCAGAGAGCGAATCCCAGCGTGCCATTAGCACGCTTAACCTCTAAAATTAAGAATGAAATTACTATTACACAAAAGAGGAGACGGCCGCTTATTCTCCTCAGTGTGGCATGATGGCATTATGGTAATTAGTTGACAGAAGGTTAAAGGCAATATGTTTTAAAGTAATCAGCACGTCACACTTCCTGCATTCCAAATAGCAGGATGAAAGGCAGAGGGTTGGTGAGTTTATTAGCAGCGCTGGAAAAAGTCAGCTTTTCTAACATTACAGAGAAAATCTGGCAGAGGGATTTCAAACGTTGGCTATTTTAAGGGATGTCTGCAGGGCTGAGATAGGAGGCGGTTCATGACCGGGTCCGTTTGGATGGGCCGAAAGCATCACTCATGTTGAAAGTCTTTCACCTCTCTGTCCTTCCATGACAATCGCGGCAAACGTTGACAAGGTTTTTCCCCAGGAATTTATTCGCAGAGCTTTGTGTAAACCTATGTGAAATGCAATTTGATTTGCTTCTCTGAAATTAAAATGATCCTTATTAGAGGTAACACACCATTAGTTTACAGCTTAAAAGTTTCAAAATGTAAATTTTAATCACCTTTGATCTCTTTTGCCACATTTTGCACAGTTAAATGGTAGTTAAAATCTGGTTTAATTTTGACATCCAGTCATTTGCAGATTTAGTTTAGTTTAATGTATTTAATTATTGAGGGTGTATGGAAAAGTAAGCAGCACTGTAATTATTCACCATATTTAGGATTAGAGATTTAAACCATTACATTAGTAACATTAGTATCACTAATCTCCAACTTGACCTGGCCTTACTGTAACTTAAGTATTAATTTTTTTGCATGTGAGTCATAAAGTGTAATATTTCTTTTTCAAGTGATCAGACAGATTTTTTATCTGGCCTTTTTTAATGGTGATAAATCCAGCAGTCATACATTGAAGGAGTCACAGAGACTAAGCAACCGTGTTAAATGCACTGAAATGCACTGAATTTGCAGAGGCATCATCTAATCATATAGAACACATAGGTGTGAAGTAAATACTGTTAGAGCACTGTACACCCTGACAGGCTGTGAGCTGGTATGTGCTACAACACGCTTTGTAGAGTTGTAAATGAAGTTCACCTCAGCCATTAACATGAAGAGCTTTGTAATCAGGGTAATTGCAGATAATAACTCAGAGCAGAGAGCAGGGGCTCCTCCATTTGCAGGGGGCACAAGTACCCCGAGGGTCTTTCCAACTGGTTTTTGAGAGATTAATAAACTCTTGACTCTCAACATTTTGGACAAACAGTGCTCATGCGTCATGTTTCTTTTATCATTTGTTTCTATTTCTTAGTCATATTTAGTGTTCTTTCTTATTACTTATTACCTTTATTATTATTTCTTATTTCTGTACTATTCATGGAAAGAAATGTGTTCTGACTCTCTCTAACGCATATCTTAAGGACGTTTTAAATGCGTCTTGTTAAACAATAAAAAATATTTAGAATACTTAATATAATAGAAGTATATATCATGGATCATTATTTCCCCTTGTCCCAAATTTCTAACAAAATTAAGTATTTTGTGTTTATTATGCTACACTGCTTTAAATGTGCTATACATACACATTTTATAATACATTTATAATGTATTCATTCATTATTATTATACATTATTTAATATATGTCACATAAATTGTTACCCCATACTGATAAAACACTACTAGGTTTTAAACTTTACTAAATAAACTGACTGTAACATACTACAATTAATAATAATAATCAATTATCATAAGTAATTATAATGTATTATTATTATTTATGTCCTTTTTTGTAATGGAAAACATGGTTTAAAAGTTATATCCCAGTGATATCCCAGCCAGCTAATTAACTTTGGGTGTATATGTGATAATAGCTACAGGGCACTTTTGTCACAATCCAGGAGGACATCAGCACTTTTGCCCTTTACATTGTAAAACACACAGAATGCTATTAAAGGGTCAGTTCACCCAAACATGAACCCTCTATTATCTGTCTTTATGGTCTTTAATTAACATCCCAAAAGCCATCCATACCTAGTTTGTTGTGCAAACATGTTTTTGCTTTAAAACATACAACTTGACATTAAGTTTAATGTCCAGGCTGCAAATCATGAAAATTCTGATTTTAAATTACACAAACCCAAGCCTTACAGTGGCTGAATAAATAGAAGTATGCTGTAACGCAAGGAAATGTCTAAATAAATAGCTTGGGACTATCTATAATAGAAATGAGGGCCTGCACACTCTCCACATAAAGGATTATTGTTAAGTCTAGCAAGAGCAATGCATCAATTCTGCAATGCAAGATAGGAGTACACAAAGTCTCTAATGCCTCAATAATTTTATCAGCCTGATTAAAAGTTTGCAAAGTAGGGCAGCCCTACAAAACATAATCATTTCTAGAGTACTGCAGTGATAAACAGACTTGTTTGATCATATTAAAGAAAACGAAAGCACCAGTGATTTAAAAAATGCAATTCATTAATCTGGTGATAATGTTGTCCAATCTACAGAGATTTCAATTGCCTGTGACATTTGCATTAAATACAGCACCTTGTTATATTGCTGGTACTTATCCACAGAAGATGCCTGTTCACACGACACTAATATCATCAACAAGGGAGAGGAAATGTTTGTCTGGTGCGTCTCTCTGAAATCTTGCTCTTAATTGCTGTTATTTGTTGCTGTGGAATATTGATAGCGCTGAAGGAAAAGATTGGCAGCTGCATGAATCGTTATTAGTCGGCCTGTTGGCAGAGGCGAAAGGGTTCGATATACAGACGCTCACCACCGGCAGGGCCTGGGGGAGATGGCTACCCTCTCACACAAGAGATAATTACCCATCTGAGAACCACTGCGCCTGAGGCAGCACACACACACAGACACACACACAATGCTGGTGCCAGACAGATTTTCACATTGTTATATTTACATGTGAACAGGATTAATCATTTGAAAACTAAACAAATAATTGTACCTCTTACAGTAAATCAAATTATGAGTGGGAAGGTTGGGTGGATGGTTGGATAGATGGATTGACTGTTATTTTAGGTTGTTTTTGTTATCTTCTTTATTTAAGACTACTGAAAATAATTACACAATAAAAAAAACTGTTTATACAGCAAAATGGCTTCTTCAGGCCAAAACACTTTGTAGTATGACCTCCCATGGCACTGAGCACATCTAAGCATTTTAGCCTATAGCAACTGGCCTATACTGGCCTGACATTTTAGCCTATAGAAGACTTGCATGCATGATATTAATGTTTAAATATATGCCACTAAGTCTATTCTTAAAGGGTGCTGAAGCTGCACATCGTGTTTTTAATTGCTGACATTTAATCAATAGATTTAAATGGCAGAGGATACCTGTTATTCGCTGGGTCATCAATCCTGCACGACAAAGTAAAAGTGAGTTGAAATAATTGCGAGGCAAGATTTTCAGTAAAGGTCAAAAGTAGTTTGTTCAGGGGATCAGTGTGAGGATTTGTAGCTTGAGTTGGCAACAACCCAAAGTACACTCATTACATCAGAATGCCATGTGTGAACAGAAGAGCATACACAGACTCTCTCGCTCTCTGTTTCTGAACCAAAAAGATTTAATTGAATCCAAAACAATGGATAAGATACAGGGTTCAAATGTAATAATTTAATTTGACTGTTGCTGTTTAAATGTTTACAGTAACTAATATTGTCATTAAAAGCGTGTTATTTTGTAAGACTACTCATTAAAAACAATTGATCACATCATTTTAAAAATATCTCCCAAAATGTATTTTACTTTATTTTTAGTACATTTTAATATCTGTGGCCTGTGGTGTAGAAGTCTGTTAAAATTCCCTGGGTGTATAAATAAATCAATAAATACAGCAGATCATCATGCTGACACTAAAAGTGCTTAAAACCATCTTACATTTACAAGTTTTTTAGTCATTCTAATCTCTCTTTATTACACAGACACACATACACACACACACACACATACACACACACAGACACTTAATCGACATAATGGCTTTTGTACTGTGCAAATTAAATATTCTTTTCCTGACCCTTACAGAACCATAATGTTTTTAAGCAATTTGCTTTATAAGGACATGGGAAGTTTCCCAAAAAAACATGTATTATACACAATAATGTGGACACCTGTGACCTAGAATACCACATATTTAAATGTGCTGTTGTCACTCACTTACCAAACTAACTTTTGATATCCTGACCATGTATCTCTGGACACTCTTGGCAAACACACACACACACATGCAAACAGCTTTTCAAGCAGGAGTAAACAGCACCTGCCGTGAGGTTTTTCAGTTCAGGCCGGCAGGACTTGATTAATCATCATACAGCAGACTCTCTGTCATCACACCAGCTTTAATTATGAAAGCTATAAATAATCTGTTTTTGAACTATATAGATAATCTGCACTGATTCATCCACAACAGGTGGATATTTTGTCTTTCCTCCAGAGCCTTCTGTGTCATCCAGTCAGTGTGATATATTGCTAAGCATCTTTTCCTCGCTTGTGAAATACACACTGTCACATGTTATGTATTGTTTGTATCTGGCATCAAATAAAACAATGTGAGAAATGATATCCATTATTGTAAAGGTGCGCGGGACGTATTGGTATTTAATAAATAGCATGAGCCAACAAAAAATAGCAGACAGCGAGTCCTCATCTAAATGAGCAAAAGCCAAGATAAAACACATCCATTCTGTCACATCTCCAGAATGGTGAATATATATCAAGTTTTACATTAACAAACAGCTTACGACAATCTAACACACCTGACGGTGGATATCAACAATCCACAGCAGATACCTTATGCTACAAGATACGTTAGACATGCTTGTGGGAAAAGTAGGGAATTCTAATCAATTCAAAAGACATGATGTCCTTTCATCTCTCTCTGCTGCTTGCTGAATAAAAGCGTCTACGAATTCAGTTTATTATCAGTGGAACGCAAAGTCGGTACCACATGATTTCCCTGAGTAGTCAATAAATTGAGCAAGGCCACGGCAGTATTGTGTGAGCTTCTTAACGGAGTGTGTAAGCTGGGGAGACGCCCGATTTCCACTGTGATTCTTCCTCTCAGTGTTAAATCTGTACCTTTCAAAATTCATGAAAAAGGTGGTGTGGTGCACCTCTTGCTTTCGAGCTGCACAAAAGCTGCTCGTGATTATTCTTGCTCTAATAAGGGCACGAGCTCTCAGGTTTGAAAAGATTACTTTGTGTATTTACATAGCACTGCATAGATGTGTTGTAAGCCCGCACACTGTCAGAGCAAGTATACAATGTCTTTCACTGCACACTTTCTAGGAAAGTGATGTCTGCTCAGGCAAAAATCAGGGTTATTAAGCTTACATTTTTTTTATGCATCGATATATGTTATCCTCAAGACTCGAACTCATGACATTTGCACTGCTAATGCATTGCTCTGCAATTAAAGTAGAAACAAAGAGAGCATTATTGCAACAGGTTTGCAACGTTTGTTAGTATAGCGGCAATATTTGCCAGAGAACTGGTCAAACCCAGCCACAATTCTTTATGTGATATTGTGTTTCCTATACAGAAGATATAGTTGTGATCGATCCTTTACTGTAATTCTATTGGATTTTTCTTTGCAAAGTCAGAGTTCTTGTAAAACCGCTACTAAAAAAGAGGGTGTCATTTATAGCAAGTTTGTTTAAAACCACAGAGATTTTAACTCATAGAAATATTAATAATAACCTTTCGCACTTATCCACACACAACAACGATGACCTAATTAGATTGTGAATAAATAACTCTGCTTAAGCGGCCACTCTACAAATTGAGAAATGCATAACATTAAGTACAATCTCGGCCCTCTATTTTTGTGATTAGATAAATCAACAATGGCCTAGTTGAGTCATAATGGGGTCGGTTATTAATGCCGGTGTTCTTTCACTGCAGGTGTAGGGCTCTACCTGTCGTTGTCGCACCGCGGCTGAGGCTGGCATTTTTCTGCGTGGTGTGTGCACTTTTTTCTGTCTTAATTACGAAGCCATTTCTCCCTCTTTCTCGCACATGTCTCAGTGTAATTATTCACCCTATTATATGATGCCTCAATCCTCCACACTTCATTATGTTCTGGGTGAGGAAGATGAATTAATTTTCTGATTAAACTACAGACACTTCAGAAGGTTCCCTTGCTCCTAGCTGGCATGCAGAGTTTGGTGACATCTCACTGACATCTCTAGCAAAATCTGACTTCATGTTTTTTGCCATTTGTATTGTTTAGATTGTTATTAATGTGATCTATTTAAAGGAATTTCCTGTTATCCAGTAATTTCCATGTAAATGTTTTTATAAACTGTGTCAATGTTAAAACATCAGATAAAATGATAAAAACATTCCCACAACATTAGCTTCATGTTGACATGTATGACATGTTAATCTGTAAAAAGTACATTTAATTTTTCAAGGAAATCAACATAATACCACAAATTCTATTTGTTAAGCTTAACTTAGCCTTAATTCAAGTTTAACAAATCATGACAAACTTCTTTGTAAACTTCTTTGTAGCAATACATTGTTCATTCCATTTCCCAGTATAAGCACTAGGTGAATTCGTCCCAAATGATTCCTTCCACAACAAGCTTTGGATTATTTTGAATTAAAAGCAGGCATATGGCTGGGCTGTTTACCGCTGTACTCTTCTGTCAATGTGGCATCTCTTCTGATTAGGTGCATTCTATCTAATTTATGGCAGATAATTAGGCTCAGTTTCACGCTAAATTTCTCATTAAGCTACAAGGGTTGTCGCTTCCCGCATGGAGTTTGTACTGGCACGACTCCGAAAGTTATGCATGTATGAAAAACTGGTACATGCCACAAACGTCATGTACAATCTCTTTCAGTGCCCTTCCACCGCAGTCAATTATCACCCTTCATATTTCATCATTTTAGATTTACCAAAACACCATTGTACTGTGTTTGGGCAAAAGCAATCCGGTACTAAACTGTGTCTTAATTTCCTTCACAGAAATCTGTAAATACATAATTAGATGAGCTGGTGAGCATTGTGGGGTCTTTACTGTGTATTTTGGCTTAGCCAGACTTTTGGCTATCTGCAATGGTCAATTTTATAAGTTCCAAATCTTGTTTTAAAACATGAATTGACTACTTCATTTTAATTAAAAAAAATGTTAAAAATTAGGTGTAAAACATGTTAAGTCTTTAAAATGGTGTTAGAGCCAATATATATATATATATATACACACTAACAGTCTAAACAACAGTCACCATGAGAGGAACATATAGAGAAATACAATTCAAAGCAGCTTAAAAAATACTTTTATCCATCAATCGCTTTGTTTCAATTGTTTCTTGTTTTTCAGATCAAAAGATTGTTTTAATCTGATCAAAAAAGATCCTTTATCTGCCTCAACACATTTATGTAGTTCCTATTACGGAAAACTTTCACTCTGTTCTTTAATTAGCAGCTTTTGTGTTGAAGACAGATTAAATGAACAAAGACTTTGAGTTAAATGCGACCCTAATGAGATACTAGGCAAGAGGGAAATGCTTTAATTGTTGTTAGTTATGCAAATAAAGGTTGCAGTTTCACACAAATGAGACTGGAAGGTCAGTTTTGTTTAGGAAACATTACTTATGTCTGTTGTCTTGCTCTGTCTACAGACAACACTTACAGATGAAACTTCAAGAGTCTTTGATTTTTGTTTTAGGGACAGAAGCACATCTTTGATTTGTATTTAAATAATAGAGAGAACTGAGGATCTGAAAAATACATTGCCGATGAAGAACAAATATCTAATGTCATACATACTCATGAATCATAATCTATCAGTTGAATAAATCAAATGTGGAACAACATAAGAGCAAGTAATGATACCAGAATTCTATTGTAGGATAAACTATTTATTAATAAATGATACTCAATAAACCTATTCAATAAACTCAAAGGTCAAGCTATTGATTGTCTGATCTAAGTTTTCAGGTTGTACATCACTTCTGTAGCTCCGCCCAGGATTTGACCTTCACCACTAATTTGAGTAATTTTACTCAAGCAAAAATTCTTAGAAGACAATATTACTTAGAAAACACTTCGGAAACATGTATGTATACGTTTAAACAAGCAAGAAAACAAAATTAATAAATGATTAAATAAATTAAGGCAGTTTAAATGGCATTCCTGTGATTATGACTGCAGCTTAGGGACAAATTTAGCTTAAGGTCCTACAGTGAGGATAAAGCTTATGAAAAATGCATGTGACGGCAGTTCTGGTCTCCGTATGAACAGACATGAATTGCTGACAGTTTGACTTGAAATGGGGAGAGAGTTCACAGGAGAGCTAGGCCTTTTCTCCAACTTACTGAACAAACTCACTTGGAAAGTTCTGATAAACCTTATTAAAAATTTCAGGAAGGTTTCAGGAAAATGTGGAATAAATAAAGGAAAAACTATGAATGCATTCTTTGTTGTATTGTGCATTGTGTACTACTGTGCACTGTGCACTATTGTTCATAGTGTATGTTATGTACATTTTTAGATTTAGGAATGGAGCAACTAGGTATATATTATAACAGAGATTCTTAACCTGTTTTTATTCAGAATCCAAATCCAAAAAGAGTAAAATATATTGTAATATTGTACATTATACTATTTAATATTCTAGAATGCAAGAAATGTGATGTATGTTAGTCCTTTCTTCCACATGTGAACATGTTAAACATAGTGCTTTAGGATTTATAACAGACACATATAACAACAAACGTATAGTATAGCTGAGCAAGCAGTGAGACACGTGAGATTTTTCTTAAGGGCAACATCTGAAAAACAAATCTCAATTTGCTTTCCGTTTAATCTTATTACCATCTAGGAATCACCTGAGGCATAAAGGAGATTTGTGATTTTTATTTTCTAGGTAAGCTTAATGTGTTTCTGTGAATACTTCTCACAGTCCCCTGTGACACACACGCACACACACACACGCAAACAGCTGTTACACATAGCTCTTCTCTCCCTCTGGACTCATTTCACCCTCAAAGCTGCTCACCACCCTCTTCAAATGTCTTTCTGAACGCGTTTACTCTCATCTCTGACTTCCGCTGGAGTGGATAGGGTTTGTGGTGCTCTTAAATCCATTACGGCCGTGCTTCGACCAACTGTGAAACCACTGTCTGCTTTATATCTACAGCCCACTCCAATCAACACTGAACCCCACCAGCCCAAAACATCCAAAGCTGTCATTTAAGAAGTTTCAGTGCAAAGGACCGAATTCAGATTCCAAAGCTTAAATACAAAAAACAGGTTTTAAGAAGCATTTGGTTACAAATGGATAAAATCATCCATTTGTAGCCTTGCATGTTTTCTAAGGTCAAGAACTCAAAGTTCATTGCATGCCTTTCACAGAGTGGCAGTCAAATAGCACTGACTTTTGTCAATACAATCTACATACAATAAGACTCATTTACATAGAAAGGAGGTGTGGCTGTAAGATATGGTTACAAAGAATGATAATGTTTACAGAACGCAAAATATACTTCGTTCTAATGAACAACTTTGGCATTTACAATAAGTAGAATCTAAAAATAAGTACAATTTAACAATAAAAACATCATTTTTTTGTATTTTTATTAATATTAATTTTCATTTAATTCATAGCTGAACTAGCCACGCCTGATTTAATAAGAGGTATATCCACATCATTTAGCCATATAACATAGCTCCAAGTTTAAGCTAAATTCTGTTCAGTTAGTAAATATGTTGTACTAAAGTGATGTAACCATTGAATCAGGCCTGAGGCGACTTTCTATAATTTTACAGATCCATTTTCACTCAGCTTCAGGATAAAATATATCATCTTAATTAAACTCTATAAGCATTTACATAAAACATGAATAAAAGAGAAGGCTCTTGTGCAAACATGTTATGAAGATTTATGAACACTTTAAGAACTGCAGAATTTCATTATTTTACATCTCTACTCTGATCTTTATAAGCATGCACAATGAAATGGCTAATAAATGGTTTAATAAATGAACTTGAGTTTAAAGTTCGGTGGATTTGGCATGGGAAGGGGAGCTGTCTATTGTTCATACAGAATACGGAGGGCTGTCACAGATGGATTAAGTGCCCTGTGTAAGAATGAATTCAGTTTCAATTAATGAAGGGCGATGGTGGTATATTTCAAGATTCTCAGCTGGAGAAAACGAGTCACAATGAGTTAAACCTGTGTAAGGTAATATTAAAATCACTATAATTACGAGACACATTTTTCACCGTTTCTCCATGATGGCTCTTGTCGTTTCTGTTTAATTAAAGCTTAAAACTGGGGCTCAGTGCCCGGAATTTATTGGAACCCCTTACAGCACAGCAATGGCCAGTCTGTGGAGAGCTAAACCCAGCTGTTAATTAAGGAATTAATGTAATGGTTTTAATAATAGTCTAAGGGGCAAATTTACACAACCATTGCAGCAATTTAGTGTGGAAAATGCACTTACAGTGTTAAGTAAGTGCTTAACAATGTGTATTTAACTAAAGTAATTGTAATTATTTTCAGGGTGACCCTGCATTCTTTAATGCAAATTAAGCTTTGAGACTCAGAAACATCAAAACATTGGTATTATCATCAGTTACTGGCAGCAAAAAGTTTGTAATAAAAATAATTTTACAATATGTTACTGATCATGGCTGCAGCAATTGTACCCAGGCAAAGATTAGTGTTATTAAAGATTATTTTAGTGTTTTAGTTATTTTTCAGTGTAAAATTACTTTTACACATACAATCTGCAATCATTATTTCTACACAGGGATCTTTCTAGCCCATGTGGAAGAGCTAAAAATATTGCCCCACGCAAACTATGATCTGCACAAATTCTGCATCCGTGTTTATGAGCCTGTATCTGTGTTTGTGGGCTCCTTTAGTAAACTATTAATTTTATGTGAATTCCCTCTCAATGTTCAGGAAGAACACCAGGAATTTAGTAAAACAAGCTACAATTCATGTAAAATAATTCATGTAAAGCTTCAAAGCTATAATGCCTAAAGCATATCAGAGCACAATAAAGATTAAAAACTAATTTGAACTTTATATCTGTTGCTTCTTAAAAGCATCATCATACATTTTCTCCAGGGAAGCAAATTTAGAATGTAATAATCAGTTTGATAACAACTCAACATCATTATTGATTTCTCTTAAAAAATACCTGAAAGCTTAAAAGCTGAAATTCTCTGAGGGCCCTACAGAGTAAAAAGGCTGCTTGTGTTTTATCATTTATATCCTGTTCTCCAGCTTTCACCACAGGGTCTGCTCATTGCACAATAACAAATGAGCACATAGACGAGAGAAGTGCCAAAGACACACAGAAAAACAAGGCGGTCATTTTCAGCATGCTTTCTGCACACACTGTATCTTATTCGTTGGCTCTTTAATTAAGGTCCAGATCATGTGATGTAGGAATGTTATCCTCACGGCTGCTGTTACTTGGAAGGGTGTCCTGGCTTATCGCTAAGGTATTGATCACTGCTGGAAAGTGTGATTGTTGGGGAATAAAAATCCAAAAATAAAAAATACATAATAAATGAATAGTCAGCTCTATCCATTAAAAAGCAGCTTTACATAAAAGAGCCACACAAATGAATCTTATTTACGTTTACCATCAATTCTTCATTCGCTCTCATTAGTGGGTGCATCACCAAGGAATGACTTCCTGTTAAGTTTACATATAATTTTTAACAATAAGGAAAATGTAATGATATTTATTCACTGGTTTTCTAAACAGCTGTCAAATTAAAATGAGCGATGATTCAGAGAAGAGTTTCATATTTAGAGACACCTCTCAAACTGGGAGACTGAAAAAATATGTATATGTGAAATGTGTGTTAAAAAGACAAAAGGCCCAAAAAAATTTTCCTATAATTTTTGAAATTCAGTTCTTTAGACATTAGACTATTTCAGCACATATTTTACTGAAACACATAAGATCACAGATTTAAGTGAAACCCAAACATTTGTACATTTAAATATTACAATTTATGAGGCAGTTTTTGCAATTCCAATTTAGGGTTAGTTATAGTCATAGTCTTAGTTAAATGGCATTACAGCTCTGGTGATTGGCTCAAAAAATGTCCACTGTCTTGTAACCAAAGACAACAGGATTCAGGTGACGTACTGCCAGCACTTCATGCTAAACACCTTCCATTAAGATGAAAGAAACAATAATAAAAGTTTTCAGAGCTCCTTAAATGCACCTTTAATTTTGAAAAAAAATCTTTCCATAATCATATTAATGTAAGACCAGGCAAGACTGTTGCACACTTGAGAATTTATCTACTGTAAATATTCCACAAAGACATCGTCCTTTAACCTTCTTGGTCATGGCTGTAAATTGTTCGCTGCTCATGGAATTCAGGTTTCTGAAACTAATTACAATCTTTCCGTTTCTCAGGTCAGGCCGTCTTAAATCTGCCTTCCAAAAGCTAAGGATCCCATTAGCGGCCAGTAACCGCCTCAGTATTTTACACCTGACTTTTTATGGTTTCTCCAATGTCACTGCATCAAAGGTTTCTTGTCTGCACATGAATCTCCTCATGCCAGACACCTTCCACCCCATTATCTGAGTGAAGTGCCCTTCCTCTGCTATTTGTATCAGTGCCTGTCCTGCTCCATTACCCCCCCCCCCCACTATAATAGGTCTTTGGGCTATTTTCTTGTCAGGAGATTTTTTTCTCCCGGCGTCTGTGTCTTTAAACTATCCACAGAGTATCAGTGATTTGTTCTGAATTCTTTTTAGTTTCGTTTTTTATTTTTTACATTGCAGAGGAAACTGTACTTTATATTTATCCACACACATGCACACACACAATATTCTATTATATATATAGTAGAAAATGTATTTCTAATTTAAATATAATTAAATTCAGGAAGGCATTAGAATTGTTTTGCTTTTTATATTATAACCTTTTTCCCACTTGATATTCGCCATCTTTACCTAGTGTGTACATTTAATATGGTGTGTATGTGATACTTTGTACTTGAACATACGTGTTGCTGTTAATAGGTTTAGGTCTCGGGGTGGGTTTAGTGTTAGGATCAGGGTCAAGAGTGAAATAACATGCAGATAATTTAAGTACAATTTAACAGCTTGAATGTACAGTACACTAAAGGTACATTGTATTTTTTTTCTTATGCAAGTATACAGTAGGTAAATATACTTAATATAGAGTAATTGTGAATTGAATCATTTTCTTATGAAGTTGTTTTAGCATGTAATAATGTAAGCCCAGATATTTATGTATTATTAATATTAATCTTTAATTATCCTTATAGCAAACTGGTCAACAACCTGCTCGTATCAAAATAATAAGAACAAAATAACAAAAATAACAATAATAAAAAAAATAATAAAAAAATATATTTCCTGAGGTAAGTCTGACATTACTTTTCTATGTGATCAGACACAAACAACAACAATATTACAACAGTAATATTGTAACAGGTGGAGTGAGATTCTTAAATTCACTGTGTCAGACGCCAAAAGATGCCAAAGCTCCACATCTTCAGTCATTTTCCTGAATGGAGCCCGTGGTGTGTTGTTTCAAACACAGGGGTGGATGAAGTCAACAAAACAGTGCAGGCCAGAGCAGGACACCACAAGCTGCTGTGGTTGACCGTGAATTGATGTGAGAAACAATCCCACAGTCATAGATCTTATGACACCAGTCATCCTGTTAGCTCAACTGGTAGAGCATTGTTAACACTGCAAAGGTTGTGGGTTTGATCCTAGGGGAGAGCAAATCCTGATAAATAAATATGTGTACCTTGAATTCACTGTAAGTTGCTTTGGATAAAAGTGTCTGCCAAATAAATAAATGTAAATACAAAACTTGTGCTTATTGTTTTAGGTCAGTAAACACGGTACTCTGAAGCAATATTTCAGATTCGCTTACAATTAATTTTGGCAACCCATGAACTATATAAATTAAAGCAATGTACTGTACACACAACACAAAGTCCAAGCAACAGTCTGAAATATGTGACCAACTCTACATGTCCTCTTAACAATCAGCAAAATGAAACATCAGACATTAGTGTCACAAGATGAAAACAGTATATCGCTTTCTTTTCTTAGTGACTTTTTTCCCAAACTGGCTCTCAGGAGGTCACGGGGAGGGAGTATTTTTCTCCTCCGCTCCTCAGCCGCCCACTCCGAACAGCTGCTGCCTGGGAATCAGAAATGAAGCTGGCACTAATGAAAATAAATAGCACATTTGTCCGGTGCTAATGGCGAGCGTGGGCACGCGGTAATGCGAGTACGGCTCATGCTAGTTCAACAGTGATTACTCAAAGGTTAACATTGAGAACGGCATTAGCTATAGTGCTCAGTGGCGATCAGCCTCCCTCAGTTACCAAGGGTCTTGCGTGTGTGTAATTGTTTTAATCAGCAGTCCAACGGCGGAATCTCGGGTGATTACTAATAGACGAGCAAAACTTTAGCCAAAACCTTTCTGATTTTTTCAATTCAACATTCATGCTTCATTAGGGCTAAACACATTACTTTAGTTATGTTTGCATTTGAAAAAGAAAGAAAAATTCTCATGTGGGTAAAATAATCAATGTTTTCTTTTTCACAAAGAAAGCACATTGGCAGGAGATTGGGAAGGGACCGTTGGGAAGAAACACTCTTTGAAACACTTCCTCTAATGTTAGGAAAGTTGTGGTTATGGTTTAGATAATAGACAGGGTTTACTGTAAGAATGTTATTCCAGGACCAACAAATCTTTTATCCAGAAACATGTCTTTCCTGGCAAAATCCTGAAGTTACTGGAGTCATTATTTGGATAATTAGCTATAACATTTTCATTTTAAACTGTTTAACTTTATCCTCCGCCCCTGCATGTTCATTTATTAACAATTCGGCCTAATTGGATTATGCTTACAGCTACCAACAGTGTAGTGCTCTCTGCTCAATTTAACACAGTTTTTTACCCCCAAAAATCAGCACAGAAAATGTGAAAAGAAATAGATTTCATCTGGGCCTAATGATAGGTTTTAGATGACAAGCCTCCTAAATGGCTTTTCTAAAATTCGATATATTTTGGAGGAAAGACTGCAGAAGAACACTGCGCTTGACTGCATCAGCGTGATCCATAACTTCCCTATGAACCCAGGGCCCATTTATTGTCGATCGCATCCAAGGGATGGCCTGTCACTCTGGTGGGAGTCCAGCTGCTGTTTATTTTCAAATCAATACTCAATTACTATAAGAAAGATCCTCTCTTGCCCATTTCCAAGACAAAATTATGAACTGCAATAACACTTAGTCAAGGGAAGAGGAGGAGTATTAACTCATGATGCAGAAGGGGATAAAACTAGCCAGATATTTGATCAAACAGCTCCGCCCCCCTCTAGTCTTTAATTAATCACTCCTTAAAAGGCCTTTCAGGAAGTGACTGATGACCAGAGAAAACAATTTTCCCCCTAACAGCCTTTTAATTTTAACTTGTGCAGCAGGAGATCGTTGCCTGTAACTCTCAACAACCCATCAATGCTGGTTTTTAATGTGCTTCCTCTTTTGTTATTGAGAAGAGAGCAGATACAAGCCTCTCCGTCTCTTTTCATAACTCACACCATTGATTCGGTAAATGCCTGACATTTGCCGAAGGATAGAAGTTCTGTTGATGTGGGTAGTGTGTAAATTACTCCATTAAGAGGTGGTTATTTATGGTAGCAGGTGATCGAGGTGTATAAGTTTCTTAAAGAGCTGTGAATCGACAACTCAAATGTGTCCATTGTTTTGGTGCCAGTTCCCTGACACTGGTCACCATGATAGTGGCAAAGGCCCTAAACACTTCCAAGCTGCAAAAAACACAGCATGTCTTACAAAACAAATGGTAAAGGAAAATCAGACGGGAGCTTGCCGTCTGATTCAAACACTAACAGAGGTAATTCAGAGAATTCCTCCATTTCATAATTCATGATTACACTCATTGTGAAACAAATGCAGACAGCTTACCTCAGTAAAACTTAAAACACTGAGTCATTCACAAGAGAGAGTTAAAAGTTTCCTTTCAACAACCAGAGAATCTTAAATGGTCATTGGCTGGGGCCTTTGCTTTTGATACAATGATAAATACATTATACTTCCATCCACTCATCTTTTTAAAAGGATGACAAGAACAATGTCGTGGTATGTGTTCTTGTTAATTTTCATAGGTTTATAGTTTTGTTAGCTTCCTGTTCACTGTTCCTTGACTTCCCACTTAAGGTAAGTAATTTGAGCTTAATTTTTCTAAATAGACTCCTGAGGGAACAATTCCCCTCGACTTACATTGAGTAACATGACAACATCCATTCTTTACTATTTATTTCTAGCAGACGTGCCATTATTTTATAGTAAATGTGTGAAATGATTGACAAAATTTATTGACCAGTAAAGTAAAGTTTAAAAAAAGAATGTTTTAACCATTAAAAACATCTTAAGTTTTGCAGTTTTTATGCTCCTGTAGCACAACTGGTAGAGCATTAACAGGGCAAAGGTTGTGGGTTTGATTTCCCATAGAACACACAAACTGATTTACATTACATTTATATTCATATTAAGCCCTGTGAGTTAAAAATGCATCATTAAATCTCAGATCAAACTAGAAGTGTAGCCTTATAATATTTCTTATATTCCTCCAAAATGTGAATTTACTAACCATATAATCTGACCCACACTCATAAACATTCCACTTAGCATTTCATGCAAGTTGCATCTCAAGTCAACCTAAGATTTTTTTATTTCTACCTCTTTTGTCCTTCTCAGTGAGAAATAGTTCAGCAATCAGGCCTCTTTGTGCAAGATCACTTATTAATCAGAGCACAGCGGGTGTGCTATGTCATTACTGCACACCCCAGCCTGTTTAGTGCATAGCCATTTCTGCCATGTCAAAGAACAATGTGTATGATGTTTAGCATGGTTTAGTTTAGGTCATAATTTAAAGTATGATATAAACATAAAAAACATAAGGTTAAATTTTGATGTGGTTATATGCAGATGACATAGGTAGGTTATCCTTTAAATTATTATCTGAGCAGAGCATATTAAATAATTTCTCTGTTTTATAAGCAATTTGTGACAAAAAAAATCATAATTTCAGATCAGGCATACATAAACAAATATGTAAATAATAAAAAAGCTATTAATAATTATCCTTACATACAACATTCATTTATAAAAATGTACACCTAGTTGTTCTAAAGAATTTACTTTCTGTACTACACTAAGACTATATATTTAGTATAAATATATAGTGTACTATATATTTTTCCTGTGGGTTGTAAAATGTTATGCAGAATAATAATGACTGACAGCCTCAATCCTCATCACTTTTACTGTATGCATTAATCAACAGCCTCAACATTCTTTTAAGTTTCTTCCCTCTGACTCCACCGAAAAATAAATTCATGCAAGTTATGAATGACATGAAATATAAAACAGAATGTTACCATTCTCAATAACTCACTCAATAAACAATAAACTCAGAACATTATCAATAACTCACTCAATAAACTTCCTGTTGTCTTTTTTGGTTACACTCAAGGTTTTTGTAGGTTCAGTACACACTGAACTGAACATGGTTATGATGACAGTCACTGAAGCAGCATCGTTCCGGCTGATCCTGCGCAAAACCCTTGACACTTTCAATTTCTCGCATTGCTCTCCTCTATGACACCTTGATAAGGCAATTATCTTAACATGTGGCATTAGTGAAAATTATCTTCCTTCTTCAACTGGAGTAACATTAAATCATGCAAAGGCATGCGAGAGTCTCTATTCAACATCTCAAACACTAATCGGCTGTAGTAGATGCTACACTGACATGTGAAATTACAGCTGAGAGACAAGCTCCACACAGTCCAGGTACTTGTATCCTTTCAAAAGCTTTGTGTTTGTTTCTGGGCTTCATCAAACAGTGTTGGATTGTCTGGAAGCAGATATTATTGTATCCCTCAAACAAGGCATGGCCAGCCGATTGTGACATATGTCTAAGCACATCACCGACACATTGGGCATCACTGAAGTGGACGTCACTGCTGGCCCTGGAATTCCAGCAGTAGGTAACAATAAATCTGGTTTTCAGTGGTAGAATCTAAAGCCAGAGCTAAATGTAGTAATCAGACTGACATTAACACAGGTGGGTTGGTTTTACCTGGGCCAGTAAGCATCCATATAGCAACAACCCAGAACCTAGCAACACCGTAGCAACAGTACAGACACACCCTAGCATCCACCCTAACACTATGTAGAACTTTATTTACAATTTTATAAGCAAGCAACCATTCACCTTCTCCCAAAAATATTTCAATAGATATATAACAATAGATATTCTAAAGAAATAGATTTTCTTAATACTGCCTGTATTAACCAATAGCTTTTGTCGTATCAAGGTTTCTTAGGTAACATTAAAAAAGAAAGAAATTCCAAGGCAACATCTTGTCATCATTATTTTTATTTTCACCTAATCAAAACCTGCAGTGCTGTTATTATTATTAGTTCTGGCATTTGCGGTATTTAAACCTCTCAGAGTCAGTAATCACTCACATAATCAGAGCAAATCAGATTGTCTTGCATTAATTACAAATTATAATTAGTTGGAAATCCCACTAATGATAAGGAAAAATGTCTTCCATATTTCCGTTGCTGCTGTCCTAATCAAGACCTTATATTACAAAGTAATTAAGTGATTGTACGTGATAAGTGTATCAAAACTTAGCCATTAGCATGTCTTCTTTTGTGTGTGATTTTTCAATCATCAACACCAATGTGTACCAACTGTGTACCAGTCCTGGGGAAAGGGCTTTTAAAGCTTATTCTCTTTTTTTGTCTAACTATCACTTGGTAGCTGCACATTTTGAGGCGGAATGACATGACAGAGACATATGACATCAGCGCAACACTTTAAATTCTAAACAGTCTGTTGTGAAACAGGAAAGGAAAAAAGTTGATATCATTTTGAGGACAAACTGTAGGTGGTTTCTTAACATAATGGTCTCTTCCTGTTTAAGTGGGTGGTTTTTGGCTAGGATGAGCTGTAATATGCAACTTTAATTGGAATTGAACCCACAACCTTTGTGCTGACCTTTGTGCTAACATTATGCTGTACTAGTTGAGCTACAAGTTTGGAACATTTTAAGTTCTTTGTACCTGTGTACACTTTGACACCTTTATCCAAACTAGTGCATTCAATACATTTTCAATATGTGTTTCCTGGAGTTAAACCAGCAACTTTGGTGTTGCCAGTGCTATGGAGCTATGGGAACACTGGATTGGCTGATACTAACCGGTCTTGTTTGTCAGATTCAGTCATCAGTATGCGTGCATTGTGGGTAATACCATCACATCCCTGTGTGCTTCAAATGCTTAGTATCACGGACCATTCAAATCAGTGGGATGCATTTTCCTATGTGGCTTTTTAGATTAAGTGCCCTATTAGCATACATAAACTTCCCTTTTGAAGTGAAAAAGCATTTAATGATTTATTTGAAGTGTGCGATTGGAAAATAGGAAGTAAAACAACACTTTGATTGAGAAACGCCATATTGCAATCAAACCTTTACTGTACCGAAAGTTAATGAAAGCTATTCACAGGACTGAGGAAAAAATTGACTTGTACATCTGCTAGATGCCTAAATTAGATAATAAAAAGAAGGAAGTGATGTGCAGTTTGTGCGAGTGGAGAATGTGCAATAGAAATGTAATTATGGCACCGTAAAACAATTTCTGGTTAAGAGAAACAATTTGACATGCCTAAGCTAAATAAATAAATAGCAATGTCATTGAAGAAATGGTCACATAATCAGTTCTAGTGACTGTTGTAATAAAGCATTGTATTCTTCATATATAGAGACCAGTTTCAATGATAACGTAGACAATGATAACATAGACAAAATTACCCCATAAATGCCAAGATGTTTTACATCTGTGTTTTCAAATACAGTACATTTACCATGGTCCACATATCCATGAAGAAGCTTCCTTAAACACACAGTTGCAAAAATTGTTGCAAAAAAAGTTATTTTGCCCAACTGTAACTAAAGTTACAAAGTACATTGTTTTAACACCCAAAAAAGTTGTTTCCTTGTGTCAGTTTCACTTAGAAATAGTACAAATGTGCTGATAAAGCATTGTTATTTTGTTATTTGTGCATCATTGCTGCAAAAAAACTTAAACTGTATAATTTTTTAACCTTTTTGGTTTACAAAACATTAAAATAATTATGTGTAATTTACTCTGTACATGTCTTTTTATGCCAGTAATTGGTAACTCATTAAAATGTATCTTTTTGGTCGTCTCTGATGGCTCAATGGGTTGAAAACTGTCCTTGCTGGCCCTAATGTGTTCTGACGTAAGCATTTTCTATACTCCATTACTTCCCTCTGATGATCATTGAAGTTCTAATTAGCTGATAGCTGAAATATAGCCTTCTGTACTCACTGACCTTGGAAGATGTTTGGAAGTGACAGATGATGCTATCAAAGCAGATTTTTACATTTTTTAAGAAAATGTGAGAAATGTGGTACTTCATAAAACTTTAAACCCCAAGATTTATTTTGTGCACCGAAACAAAATCAAACACCCAATCTCTTAGAAAAATAAAATCACACCTTTCACCACCAAGCCCCAAAATGTTAGGAATCATTCATGTCTGTGGCACAAATGGTGTGATGTATAAGGAATAGTCATGGCAATGCTTGCTTTGCAAACACTGCTTGTAACTGAAACTACATGGACACTTTTTGGACACAAGTTTTGTAATTGGTATTTAATAATTTGGTATAACTGGTCTTCATACAGCGCTTTTCCAATAGCAGCCTGTTTGAAACCGAAGAGCGAAGCCTCAGATGGGTTAATGGTTTGAAACAGCGTGAAATATAATACTATTCACTCTATGGTCTGTGAGGCAGAACAGCACAATTTCAAGAGGTTACCAAACCAGGCAGAATACAAATTCTGCTCAAATCATCCCAAATGCTATTGAAGAGATTTGGGGAGATTAATGTTGCAGTCATTGCTTTCCATCTCCATTTTTAGTGCCAATACACCAAATTGAATTTTACTTTATTTAGTTCTGCCCACTCCCACCTTATCCACCATTTTGGCTTCCTGAGTTTATTTTCCAGGATTTTAAGTATAGATAAGCTTCTGGTCATAAAAGGTGCTGTAACCCACATTACCTTAATCTGGTATATTTTAGAGTTAAACAGAATATTTAACTGACAAGCGTGAAGCTAAATATGTTATTTTAAATCTTTCACTTTGCAACAGGTTGTTGCTGCAACTAGAAAATTGATCCAAAATCCTTTGTTTACCTGTGGTACCTACACTGACAGGGCAACAAACAAACGTTCCTGTTTTTAAACAGTTTCTCCTGCAGTACATACAAAGCAATGCTAACTGAATTTCCGTAAAAAAATTGTCAGTAGTTGGATGTGCTTTCTTTTTTACGGATCCCACTCAGTAACAACAAAATAAATAAATGGTGAAGTAAATCAATGCCACTGTGGTCACATACACCCCTATGGCTGACTAATAACTGTATCTAAATGTCAGCAGAGAGAAACAGATGCCTTAGATATACTGCGATATTTTGGTTAGCGGCTGAAAATCACTGCTCGGGTTTTCATGTTCTGTGGTGATTCATAGTCCAGGTCTCACCCACTTCTTGCTGAAGAGCCAGAGATTTCTTAATGAGCAAAACTCTCAGGAAAGAGGACAGCAAAAATACATTTCAAGCTCAGTATTTTTGTTTTTCAGCACAAAAATATATTCTAACAATCTTTTACTTAAGAAGCAAAAAAGTTTGGTTAATACCTAACATTTGTTTGTCTGTGAGGTAAGAAAAATAAACCCATTTCAAATAGAAAACAAGCTTTTTTGGGTTAAAAGCTATTGTAATTTTAAAATTGTAAGCTAAAATCAAATTTAAAACCACAACATTTGGTCGTTATATCTGTACCACAACATTTGGCCATTTTAGTCATACCTAAAAATGTTTGAATGTCATAAAATTGCAAGACAAGTGGCATCTGCAAACTTAAGAATCTAGAACATTTCTCAGAACTAACTACAGTACAGTAAGTAACTGTACTGTACTGTACTGTGAGTGATCCCAGGGAACACACACAGAATGATAAATATGTATACGTTTAAGTCACTTTGGAGAAACTATAGAAACTGCCAAATACATACATGTAAGTACATAAATGAGTATGTGACCGGTCACCATATACTCCTAAAATTTAACCTGTGCAACCTCAGGATGTTTTAGGGAGCGTTTGAGTGCATTTAATAGTTTATATTCTCTGCAAATTCTCTGCTAATCTCTCTCTCTGTTCTGAGCCACTGTTCTATCCAGCATTACATAACCAATACAATTTTATCTTTATGTTTTGAATTTCATGTTCAATACAGATATTTGATTGGTTTACATTAGCCTTTAGTGACTTCTTTTACCTGTGCTTCTTTGTCAGTGACAGGTAGCTAACAAGCAGGGAAAATATAAAGAACAGAACATGAAAAGAACACTGTGATTTGCTTGATTATATGATTTCATGATTGCGTTCATGTGGTGAAAATAAACTGCATGCAAAGCACAAGCAGTGCAGGGTGGTGTGCACCTACTTCATGCTGTTAGCATGCGCATGTTGCATCGCAGAGCTGCAACGCAGCTGCCCATGTACAATGCTACATGCGCAAATTTACATTATTTTGTAGCAAATATAATCATTAAAACCTTTTTATTCCTGAAAAAGGATCTCAGAATAGCAAGTATTCTGTTCTATTCTAAGACTGAATAGAGCATTGTGGTGAATATTACCAAAAAGCTCTACAAACTGAGCTACAGGAACACATTTCAGTTGTGGTGCTCCCTATTTTTTGGTTGATGCTCCTAAAATGTTGCCTGTGCTTTTACTTAAAAAGTTCATTTCAAGTCCTGTTAACTATAGACACTTTCCAAAAAAACAGCTGTCAAAGGCGCCAATTTTTATTATTCTAACAATGCAGTAAAATCACAAAAACAACTGAAATAGTAGTAATTTTGTAAATATTTACTAAAATATATTGTGACTATTTAATTTTATAACAGATAAAATGTTCAATTTAACCTGTGGCTACTTACACAAGAAATATTCCTTTAAGTTCTGCATATTAATATTGTAGACATATTAGTATTGTAGTCAAGTGTGGTTTAAGTGTCCAAATACTTTTTTGGCCCACTGATACTGTACATATACATACATTTGTGCTGTTTAGCAAATACAGAATGCTATGCTGGCATCTTATGTTTAATGTAAAGACACATTCCCACAATGCAAATTAATCTATCATTCAAACCAGCGCAATCCCTGTTTTCGGGGCAGCACCTCAAACGATGCAACCACAGATGACGTTTACGCAGAATGAGAACCATTAACACACTGATTTGATTTTTGTGAGCCTCATTGCACTCAGTCAAAAATAGAAACAAATGAGCTGGTGTATGCACTCATAAACGCCTAACGATGCCACAGTCACTTCACAGTTCAGTCTATGGAGCACTCACCATCTGGAAAAACTCTTCAGTGCTACAGTACAGCTTTCTCTGTTTGCCTTCATTTGCTCTTTGAAAGTTTAGACTGAGTTAAAGATGTGGGTGAGTGTAGCTACTGTAGGTTACCATTAAAAAACATGCTGGGGTGGGTGTTGACTATGCTAACGTTGAGTAGGAATGATATTTAGAATAAAATAAGTAATAATCAAATTGAAAAATAGTTTTGTTGTGTATAATGCCTCCCCAACCAAACGAAATCAGTAGTTTAATGTCTGCAAATTAAAACTGCCACTACATTTAAACCACAAAATTACAAATCTCTTTAATTTCTCAATTTTTTATTCCTGACAGGCAAAACAAAAAGCAAAATAAAAAAAAAAACAGCTGTTTAATAATCTCACACAGGACTTCTGTGAGTTTCTAAATAGTTCAACAATGTCTCAAACAATGCTCATTTTGTTGTCTTATTGTCTTATTTTGTTGAATTATAGGAGAAACATATAATATAACAGCTGATGAAATTAAATATAACCCTTTTAAGAAAACATCTCACCACTTACACTTTGTATTTAGTATGTTTTGTTGTTGTTACTGAACATTATAACCTACAATTACCTTAATCCAGACTAAACTTTAAAACTCAAACATACACTTGTTCTAGTAAGTGAAGAATAGGGAACGGTTAACTCTGGAATACTGCAGAGCTTGATCTAACACACACTGCGTTATACTCCCGTAGGTTAAATCCCAGGTGGAAGCTGTATTTTTGTTGCATCATGTGAAATATTGCTTTATAGAGAGTTCATTCAAGTGGAACAGACTTACTCTCTGAATCTATCTGTGGTTAGACTGACAGATGGCTGGACCCCAGCAGCTCGTAATGGGAGAGTGAGCAACCAGGTCGCTGCAAACTCCAGCCTGCAGCCCCTAATGTTGTTGATTTCCTGCGTAATGGCTTTTACATTAATTTTCCTACAGGCCTGTATTTGTAAAGGTGATCGCTAAATACAGTAAGTTAAGCTAGTGCTCCCTGTTTATGCTGGAAATTCATCCAAAATGCATCATTACACTGTCTGTTAAGATTAAGATTAGGTATATTTGGTGAAAAACTGTATTAAAGTGTGACAATAGATTTAATTCTGCTTTAAAAATAAATGTTTCATCAGTCTGGGATCTTACTCAGTTGAAAAGCTGTAATACATATAATGAGTTCTAAATGTGTAAAACTGCACTGCAAATATGAGATTTTAATTTTATTTTAAATTATTTTAAATTCAAATTTTATAATTTATTATTTATGGTTTATTAACCAATTTATTAAAATGGTTAAAATGTTAAAGTATACAAAATTATATGATGTAAAAAAAAAGAAGAAATGTTATAAGAAATATATAAGATTCTTATTTTTAGGCCACCAAATTTAAAACACTGAAGCACACAAATATGCTTTCAGAAGATTAAAGCATCTCAGGTAACATGGATCATCAGTTTCTGCACTTGTGAACTTGTGCAGTGTATGCCAGCTTGAATACATGGTCTTGTTAAAGCAAATGAGGTCATTGCAGGTAAACAAAACTTTGAAATTTGTGTAATTATTACGTTATGCTGTTATGCTGAATTATGCTATTACTTTGTATTAAAAAAGGTTAAATTATTCAGATGCCAACTAACAACTTTTTAGTCTTTTTCTTTTGAACCCCACAGTATCAAATACTCAGAAAACTAGTTAAGTTCAAATTAACGCGTCACTTTTATCCCCCTGAAGTTCGTGAGTGTCTGATACATGATCCATGAACATGCTCCTGTCCTTAAATCTGCCATTTAAAGAAAAAACTGTGATAGGCATCTGTGCACATGTAGTAAGGCAGAATAATTCAATCATCCTGGTTTCGGAGCACATTACCAGTCTGACTAAAGAGAGAATGCACTCACAAGTAATTGAACCCTTCATGGTTTCTCTTCACCAAGTGTACAGAATAACCACAGGTTGTCTGGAACCTGATGAGGGGTGGATGAATAATTCTAATGTTAATTATAAGCTGGAGGAGTACATGTTGAGATCCTTTCATTGTGGGTGATGAGAGATGCTTAATGTGGCATTACATAAAGCATGGATGATTTTAATATCCATCTGTCAAAAGGACACATGGTTTATGAGGGAGCTCTGGATATTTTTAGACAGGGTTCTGGGTATGTAGGGCCATGAGCGAGACCTCAAAAACATGTTGTCTCAGGTTCTCTTTTGAAATTTTTGAAATATTTGTATTATTCTGCAGTGGCATGTAATGCAGTACAGAATGACATCGCAAATGTGTGAAAAATGCCCCCTATTGGCCATAGGTGCATTTGTTGCCACAGTATAAAAACAGTGAGTCGTGTCCCAGGTTTTGATTTTAATTCATATTAAATTATCCTTACTTTTCCTTTGTTGTCAGAAAAACATAACATACTTTTATATCTATCAAGCCTTTATTTATTTTCTCAATTCCATTAATTCCACCACAACCAGCTCCTTGTAATGTTTCTTTTTCTCCACAAGTTAGCGTCGTCTGTAACCAAGGAGACCTGAATTAGTGAAAAGCTTGTTTGTGAGAATAATTATCACAGTAAGTCTCACTTGGCACAAAATAAAGAAATACATTTTTCATCATTTCTAATCAAGCTATAATTTATTATTCAAAATTTAAAATACAAATTATTCAAAAAGCTTAAACATGTTATTTACTTTAAAATCCAAGAACACTAAATATCTAGACTTTGCAAGACCACTAAAACAAAAGTGTTTACCACAAAATAAAAGGTGACATGGTTGAAATGAGATTTGTTGGTCTGTAAAAATGACAATTAAGACCATAATTTTCCTGTGATGTATGTACACCCATTGCAGAACACTGTTAGCAGACAAATTAAAGTGGTGAGATTTTATGTAAGAGCGTTTAATTGCTAAGTGACCCTGGCTGAACACACAGCCAAACACAAGTCTAGACTTGGTAAGAAACAAAATTAAAGGGGCTAGAAAATATCTTCTCAAACATAGAGGAAAAACAACCTTAACCATCAGAAAAAAGTAAATCTCTAATTTCCAGGGCTTTGCTTTTTGACACTGCACTGTATTGTGAGCCGCAATGCTATTTTGGAAATGCTATCCTGTTATATTGTTGTTCATGGTGATGATCTGTCCATAATGAATGTTATTGATTTGCTTATTAAATATGATATGCTTTCTGCGAGTAGCTCTGCCGGCTTCTGTGATGAAGCTCTGTGTGGAGTCACACCTATTTACAACTTCTCATATAAAATAATAGGTTCATTACATCTGATGATGGGATTTTAGTAATAATCATTAAGCTTTTAATAGCATACCCAAATCCTGCTCATAAGCAAGAAGTTCAGATGTCATTAAAACTGCTTCCAATGAAAAAATGACACAATTAAACATTTTAATTCTAAATATCTTTAGCTGTATTTACTGTTAGGGCAAAGTTTGGATGCCAGTGAACATCTAAAGATCTTGTTATAGCAGAAAGTGTCACTTTTAACCTCACTGACTAGTGTTATGATGGTAGATGTGATCACATTTGTGTCCTGAGAGAGAATCAGGCTGTTGTTTTATGTGGGACTGTACACATGTACATTTAACCGGGTCACTGGGGTCTACCAAGTGCTCAGTCAGGCCTGAAAGCACATTGCAGGGGAAGATGATCGCCAATGCTTTCTGCTGAGCTAGCAGATAAGGTCCTGCCTTTTTGTTTCCTTTCTTTTCTTTATCTAGTTTTTATCTGTCAATTTCTTTCTATTTCAATGTGTTAATCCTTCAATCTGTCCTTCTGGGTGGGAAAATTAACAATGCACCTATATTCCCATATCAGTAAACTAGAAATTCCTGAGAAAAGAACTTTGTCATGTTTTAATTCAACTACAGGAAGCTGAAAATTGTGTCTGTTAGAAAAATTGTCCCTATTGGCCAGAGCTGGGAATACTGTGGAACACACCACAATCATTGTGCATAGCATTCAAGAGCAGATTTTTCCCATGAATATTGAAAACCAAATTGCAGAACTCCAACCTGATGGCAAGAAAATGTATAACTCCAAAAAGTTTTAAATTCAACATTTTATATGTTTTTTATTTAAGTGGCAATTTTGTATGACTTTATAAAAAAAAGCTGTACAATGGTCTATGACTAAATGTAACAAGGAAGCCACACTTTAACAATTAAGTTAGATTTTGGAAATATTTTATAAATGTGGGTTTTCTAAATGTCTGTGGTGGGAACTAAAGATGAAGAACTAAAAAATGAAGAAACATTAGCTAATAACTGTAGCAGAAATTGCATTTTTTTAAGAATGTTCCAGTGGAAGACTGATGTAATACCAACACAAGATTGAATGAAAGAAACATGTATGAAAAATGAAGCCTATTGGCTATTAGTGACCCTTGTTAGTTGGCCTTGTGTATCACGCACCATGTCATCCTATCCTTTTTTCATCACAAGGCAAAGAGTGTGCAAATACTTTTTTAGGACGTAACTCACATGGTCCTGTTTGCCACTGCCTGCTAACCCACCAACTGTATTCAGCACAACATTTTTGTATTTTGTACTATATTCTATTTGACATCTGTGGTGATGGTATTTGAAATGACAGGCAACATAAATAAATATATAACTCAAAACAGTCAAAGCTTTTCATGAAATGCCAGTGCCCATCACGCCACAGAATACATCGGTCCAGTCGCAGCACACTCACTGGAAAGAAAGCCACGTCCGCACAGATCACATCACAAGAGCATATTCCCTTCAGCATTGATTACCTTTGGGCTTGCAGGATAAGGGCTGTTGAGATATCCGTGTTCCCACCTCAGCGATAAAGACCAGGGCAGGACATTTGACTGAACACAATGTGCCCTGACATGTGGCGGTTAATTCTGAATGCCAGGACACTGCAGGGAAATGAGGGGGTGACCCGGGGAGCAGCGGTGAATATTGCTCTGACCCTATTTGCCCTCTCATTGTTTTTCAATTAAACCTGGCCACTTTGTCACCAAAGTGACACTGACAGATGGTGACATCTTCACTGGAGTTCAATAAGAAGGCCTGGAAAAGAGTAGCTCTTGGTAAGGAACAAAATCTGGATAGAATTTTTAAGATAAGCAGGGTCAAATGCTATAAAAAGCTCAGTGTTGACTTAGTTTTTTAAACTTTTATTTTAAAATTTCATTTTTTCATATTGCTTAGTTTGACAGGTATAGCAGCACCTAAGTGGAAGTTATTAGCGTGGGGGGCAGAGTGTGATTGGGACACGTTGCAGGTGGGACTTAAACCTGCATGACCCACGTGAACACAACAGCTTACATGAGTTAACCACACCACAACTTTAATGGACTCAGACCTTGTTAATAAAAAAAGACTGCAATGAGCATTCAGCTGTACCTACAGAAGCTAAACACACAGTTTACTTTTAAAGTCACAATTTATAGCATACACCAATTATCACAATTTATTCCAATTAAAGTATATTAATTATAGACTGTCTATCAACATATTCTCGCACATGTAAAATGTATTTGCTCTGGGGCAGGCCTAAAATAAACCATGGCTAATCGCTTTTGTGCGCTTCGAGTCTAGGGGGAGCAAATTGCACGACTATTTACAATGAATGCTTGAAATGGAAATTGATTGCAGAGAATGGGTTGTCTTTGTATCACTTGCCTTCAGGGGTCCTAAAAACGTCATGTGGAGAATGCGGTAGTGACTGGGCCCAGGGTTGCTTTATTGATCACTTCTGCAATGATCCAGTAAAAGTAAGATTTTCCTTTCCACTGAGCTACGACACTCCCCGGTGGCTTAGTGTCTCTGTAACTATTCTCGTAAGCATTAAAAGAAATTGATTTCAGCAGCATCAGTGAATGTTTCTACTCATTTACTCCATTTCTCACTGATCAGTATTCATTGTCACTTAGTTGTGCTTTACGGGGTGGGAGATGATCAAAACGTACTCCCAGTCTGGAGGTGAACCATCTGTGCTTGCTTGCTTACCAGATGGCTGAGAGAAAACGCCTGCTACACGCATGTCAATCTACGCCAATGAGAAAGGAAAAGTAATACATGCCAGAAACATCAAACACAATGTATCAAAACACAGTATTTAATTATTATACTGTATAGTACAGAATATACATAAAGAGTACATATTATGTAAAACATATGACATTCGCAATATCATATGAATTTTTATTGCCCTGTTTAATGCCCTCTTAGGGTGTATTTTATACTGATATTACAAATTGCCATTGTATGGGGTAAAAGTTAAAACTCTTTTGTTCAGGCAGCTAATTCACTTTAACAGGAACACATCTCCAGTTCTCCTTTATTTACTTAAGTCTAGCAGGTACTGTACATTAAGTAGTTTCTCATTATCTTAGCAAGGCTCTAACCTCCCCTCATACTGCTGCATTGATTTTACATTAGACACACATGAACGTCGTAAATAAGAAATTGGGTATTTAAGGACTGACCGGCCCATTTTCATAGAGAAGATCCTGCGCACACACACTTCATTTAAACCCTAATTATCTTTCCCACTGGAGTGTAGTGAGGGGGCAAATAGGGTGACCGGTTGAAACATAGATTTTGTACAAAGGTCAACCGGCATCTAACACTGGATAAGACAGTGAATTATGAATATAAACAAAGCACATTAACCAGATATCGGACTGTATTGAAAGAGCACTGATGAATGCTTTTGCATATGATATTCAATACATTTTTAATTATTTGAACTTTTGAAGTGAGGGCGTCTTCACATGAAGACTGCAAATCATCATTGAACAAAATAAGAAAAAATCACAATGAGTTTTATTATTTTTTAGTTGTTGTCACTGATGAATCATGCTTTTGTACACAAAGTATTAATAAATGCAAGAAATCTTCTCGTTCACCCAAGCCAGTGCTTATTAGCAATTAAATAGTAAGGGAACATAAAACAATAATGCTGTGCTGTCTATGGACTTTGACCAATACAAACCTCATCTAACATCTACATTTATTCGTTTGGCAGACACTTTTATCCAAAGCAACTTACAGTGAATTTAAGGTACACATATTATTAATCAGGACTTGCCTTCCTGTGGGATCGAACCCACAACCTTTGCGGTGTTAACGCAATGCTCTATCAGTTGAGCGAACAGGAAGGCTACTCACCTGACAGAACTCCACGCTGACATCTATTCTTTGTCATACTGCCTCTTCATTCTGAGATCCTTCAACAGATCTTTTTACCTGTAGCATTTAGCAGACCTGATGACGCAGCAAAGAAATGCTGGACACTAATTGGCTTTAAAGCTCATTGTTGACAATGATTGTTTTTTTATGCCTTGTGAAGAAGTTTCCACCTTTTGCAGTCACATACTGTTTTTTCATTAAACTAAAGAAACCCTTACAGTGGAATCCCTTAACATGTGCCGCTGATCATAAGCATACCCGTAATGTTCTCTCTTAATGGAGAAATTTATGAACAACCCCTTTAAAGGCTTTGATTTATGTTGATCTCTGGCCTTTGAGACAGGTAATCATGCAAAGATATGGAGGCAGAAGGCACATAACAAAGGTACATAAAAACTATGAGAGAAAAACAAGAGAAAGTCAGTGAGGCTGAAAAGCATTTGTCCAGAAAACTACTTACGACAGCAATGGGAAAACGTTTGACGGGGTTGTATATCTGTGAAATGGGACCTGGGGTGCGTTTATTAATCAGGAAGTACACTGGGATGCATCATTCTATTACAGACAGTGGCTTGTTTTAATATCATTTATGAGGCCTTGTTGTGTAAGAGATTCCCTGTAGTTCATTTCCAAATGGGGTCCTGGCTTCTTACATGCACTGGTTTGGGAAATGTAGGATAGGTGATTTTTTAAGCTGTTTTGTTTGAGTTGTGATTTTCAAGATGCTTCAGTCTTTTGAAAGGTAAAAAAATGGCAACCATGGTGAAATTTCACCTTCAAGTAAAAAGCACCAGTCGTCTGACTAATGATTCTTTTAGAGACTAATGATTCTTTTAGAGGCCCTGCTGTACATTTAAAGCTATATGAATCAATCCCATGACCCTGGCGTTGCAAGTGCCACACACTACCAGTGGAACTATTGGAAGGTTGTGCTTTGTACTAGTCCTATAATTGCTGCATCATTTCCACTTCCTGTCAGGAGTGACCTTCCCAGACACTGAGTAACTGTCAGTATGTGACACAATCAAAAATACCATGGTTCATTTAGAAAACATAGATCCTGATTCATTTTATGAATCAACAAGCTGGAAGGCAAACCCTTCAACATCCTGCATTCTGCCTAAAACAGAACCTGTGAAATTTTTAGCTCAGGCACAGATCAATAATTTTCAGTGTAACATGACACCCCCCAATATGTCATCAGATGCCAAAATGGCTGTTTTTACTGTCACTCCTTTTAAACTTGTTTACTTGACGGTTGACAAAGGTATCATTTCACTGCAGCTGTGAGGACAGCAAACGTATATGTGAACATCTGAAGAAGAGCGTTGGAAATTCTTCTGCTGTGCTTCCACATCAAACGGCTTCACATCTTCTCAACCTGAAAGAAAATATGATTGGGTGTTAAAGTAATCTAGTTTATTTAACCTGCTTTTTAATTTAACAGTAATTGGTGGGCATGTGTATGTGTTTATGTGTGTGTGTTTGTTTGTTTACCTAACCTTTGGAAAGGAGATCCTCATTTATATAAATGGTATAAAACAACAGTAAATAGTTTTAGTAGGTTTAGTGCATTGTATTGTTTTAAATTAATGTACCACAATGGACCAGTTCCAACAAAAAACTGTTCCAACTACTTTTATTTAAAAAAAATCAACATTTCTTCCATTCTTTTCAAATGTTATTTTTCAATTCATTTCATTCTTGTCATGATATGTCAGTTTCATATGTCAGATGTCTCTGTCATCGCTGCAGTATCAGTTAGACTGAAAACTACTTGAATATTAGAACTCAATGTGTCCATTAATAAGCAGTGCTTCACATTTGCAGGCTAATTTGTATTTCCACCTCATTTAGCATTTGAAGTCACTTCAACGTCATTGGAGGCATTTCCGATCTGCAATCTTTAAAGGTCTAGCTACATTAATCAACCAGTATTTACCAGAAAACTGTAATGATTATGAAAAGTGATGATGGTAATGGTAATGAATGTTCAGCGACACAACCATCTGTATCCATCCCTACCTTTCACAAATCACATAACAATGTAAGATACGTCACCCTGTCGTTATGCTTTCATTGCTTTAGACAGCACAGTCTTTAACTCTGTAAGTGCTTCTTAACCAGGGGGGTCTCAACAAACGACCAAGAGAACTTCAAGACTACTTAAAATGTATTTAACATAAAACTAATCAATTTAAGTAAGATATTTCTTAGTGCTTGATTATTTTTAAAACAAATTTGCACTTTTGTAGTTATGACAAGATATAATTTTTCTAGCTATGACAAGATTTAAGATTTTTTTCATGGAACATGGGCAGACACGTTTTATAGGAATTGTTTATACATTTTAATTTTTTTTATTAGCTTTTACTGTAAGTTTTAATATACTTTTACTGTAAATTAACATAATCGATAAAAATAATACTGTGCCTAATAGAATGTGTATAGCATCTGCCAAATGCTAAATGTAAAATTAAACTTTGTGAATTGGAAATCACCAGCTAAATGGCGCATAACTTTAAGATGTAACTATAAGGTGTACTAAATGCTCACAAAATGACCTATTGGGTCTGACAGACTCTGGTCCATATAAGGACCGTATATTTCTAACCATATATTTGCAAGACCATCTACAATGTCAATAAAAAAATAAAAATTGCATTTTTCTTTATCTATGATTTCCTATTTCATTGAAAAGGGAAAAGAGATTAAACACCCTGAGGTGTGAATATGTACTGTGTATCTCTAATTATAAAACCAGTGCCTTTGTATTATATTTTTTTACTTGGGTCAATGAAAAATGCTCAATTAGTGCCCTATTTACCATCCAGAACATTCTTTAAACTTCATTTGCAACTGAATAGCAACACACTAGCAACCTCCCACAACATCTTAGCATTGTGACTATGTGCTAAATTTGTACAGGTAATTGCTAATCGTATTCCTTCAGAAAACAAATTGTAGTATTCATGTAGGGAAGACAGGAAATTATTTAGTGAACAATTTAATTGAAATTATTGATGAGGATGTTGACGTTTGAGCTCGTCATAAACAATATCAGATATTTAACATAGAAGACATTTACCTTATTAGTTTACAAGCTTTTCCAGGACTGAATTTTTCACTGTTTTGTGCTTGCTAAAGCGCTGAAGTTTTGCCTTATGAACTTGATTTTTTATATAGCTTTTTCATCTTTTTTCATCTCTCCATTTTTCATTTGGCTTTGTGGAGGTGTGGCTGTTGATTACAATCATAAATTACTTTTATTCATGCCATGTGTGACTGGAGTGATTTTTCCCTATTCTTCTGTCTTCTCCACCCTGTGATAAGGTACAGGAGCATATCTGATGCTGAAGCTTGGTGATTACATCTCAATGGACTCTTTTAGCCCTGATAAAGACAGGCATGCAAAACGTCCCTCACTAATGCAGGAAGGGCATTTGCATTGAAGCTAGAGGTCTTTACTCTCAGACTTTTACTAGAGGAAGCAGTTTGCCCTCTTAAAACTTCTCAAAATTCAAAATACAGCAATGAACACATGTTTTGAAATTTAAGGTGAAATAGTATGTGAGGTACTTTTTATAAGTCTATAGCTTTGTTCAGCTGCAAAAACTACACATAATTGTATACTAAAAAGTTTTATAACTTTTGAATGTACTTTTAAATGTTTTCCATCTTCCTTTTTTATAACATTTGCTTCTAAAGGTCTGTACAGTGTTGTATTTTAATAATGGTGTTCCTTATGCCTGGAAACCACATAAACATAAAACTACATTAATTTACATTGGATTAAAAAACTCATTTCAGAAGTCCACAGGGGTCATAAGTCTCACACTATATTGTGATATTGAGATATTGACTCATTACTTGTCCTTTATGGATTACAGTGAAGAACATTTACATTAGCTTGACCTCTGTGCAACAGCACAATCCTTAAATATTGTCCCTAAACACCTATTTTATGTATTTAGTCAAAAGTAGACCCATTTCGATTGCCCCAAGTGTAGACGTGTGTAGAAAAAAGTATGCAGTAGTCCATTTGCTCCGCGTATGTGAATAAATACATATCCTGAGGCAATAAGCTATTTTAGAACTGTGCTTTGCTAACATCTCTCTCTCTCTCCATCTGGTGCTTTCCAAATGACCCTGGAAAAACTGTAAGGTATGGGGATATTAATCTCTGGTGTTATTCTGTCTCCTTAAGGATAGTCATGCTAAATGACCTGATCTTATGGAGACAGGAGCCTTACCCTTACCAAAAAGTGGGGTGGTATTGCAAAGGCTGTACTATGGCATCTGTGTACCATAGTACTACTGTACAACAGTACTTTTTGTAAGGGATGGTTGTCACATTTACTGTGGAACTTAAAAAATCTGTATTTTTTACATTTGGCTCGATAATACAAAAGCTCTGCATGTAAATGCAAGAAACCCTATATTTATCACTTTTATAAATATTGTATATTTAATGACCTTGTAGTTGTAGTCTAGGAATGTATAACATTCTGCTTAAACTGCTAGCGCATGGTAAATCTTCTCCAACTTTCCTTTTCATTTGCCTCTTTTGTACCGCCTCAGTTTTTTGTCTCAGTATCTGAAGTATGTCCCTGGGTAATAATTGCTGACACGCCAAAGCCAACATTGCACACAGGGCTCCCTTAATAGTTTTCATTTTTCTTCTTTACAGGCCAGACTCAGCGCTGCCATTATGAATGATCAGGGCACAGCCACCATCGAGAACTCTCTCACCCCCACCTCCCCTTTTCTCTGAGGCTGACCCACGCCTCGTTGACCATTATCTCTCTTCGTGTCTTTCCTCTTCCCATTTACTCCTTCTCCCCACACAGACAATTTATATAAAAGACTTTCCTCTAGCTTTCATCAAAGCCCAGGAAGCAAAGCCAATTTCGTGACATTAATTCGTCACCTTTGCTGACCCCGACACATCAATTTGCTACTTTATAAACTATTTCCAGAATCAGATTTATCAGGCCTGACAGAACTTTTGCGCCGATATAAACAGCGTGAGCAGGCAAGGCTAGCACCTCTGCGCCAATTCATCATTATCTTATTTGGAGTGCCTAAAAATTCTCTGACATTATTAATAGCAAGATGTATTACTGGAAAACTACGGAATCTGTGCCTGGTTAGGCCGAAATAATCCATTTGGGGTAGAAATTTCTGAATGGAATTGGGGTCCATGATGGTTGTGCTTATTAGCATTGGCGTATGCATGGCTGATGAGCTACTGAAGCATGATATAATATATAGAATATAACACCTTACCACTTTCCCCAGTCGCCACCCTAATGACAACAGCGCGCACTGGAACTGATACAGGATCATTTTTGGCAGGGATCTGAATTTCAGGCATGATGGTTGATTAACTCTAATCCAAAGTGAGACAAACGTAGTTGTCTGAGGTAGTGATTACACATGGCAGCATATTTAAGTGGATAAGATGGCAACAGGTGCATTTCCCACATGTACACACTGGAAATTTTAGCATGTTCTGTTTTTTACACTGTCTTAGCTGATGGCATGGAAAAATAAGGCTGTTTACACAACAGCACCTTGCAATGGTAGATAAGTCAGCTAGTAGAAAATGTGATATACCATTGATACTTTGTTGTGTCTGCAGCATAATTTTAAGGTTGTACGGTACTGTGCAAAACTCGTGTTACTGGTATGTTACTATTCTGTTTTAATGTGTTTTGGAGTAACATTTTTTCTGGATTTTGTCTGTCACTGTTGTTTCTGTTTGTTCATGTAATCCCCAACAAACATGATGATGGTGAGATCATATATCTGAGTGCAACACTGACTGCTGTCTCTGTGCATACAAAGTCACTCTGGATTATAACAATTAATGGCAAAAGGAATATTGCAAATTTGATATAACACTGATTCCCCACCTGTCACACTACAGCAAAAGATAACAGTAATAACACCAATTTTGGGCTGAAAATACTAACCTTTGTCTTCAATTCATAACCAATGCTGTTTTAAATAGCCTGTGCATAGCATTTTATAGCATGTAATTTTGGCCAAATGACAAAACACAGGGTGCCCTCATAGCTAAAATACACTATAACCTGTAAGTCAATGAAAAACACAGGATAAAACTCATGTCTGACAATTATGTACTTTGGTGTGTCACCATTTGACAGCCAATGTGGCTCTTGAAGTGTAACCTGTTAATAGTGGTACAGATAGAAACAATGCCCTAGTTTTTCTCACTGTATTTCTGTTCAGTGGCACATGGGCAACAGCTCCATCACCCCAGGCCAAGGACAGGGACCCCCACTTGGGTTCTGGCTAGCGCCTCCCTGGCTGCTTTCCCTCATGTGCTGGATCTCCTGCCCACTTCTGAGGGTTGAGCTTTGAGTCTAATGACAAAGTGATTATTTGTTTCCCACTAACAGCTATATTTTGAAGCTTTGTACTAGGACCTGAACAGAGTCGACACTGTACATCGGTCAAGCTGGTAAACGATGGCTATTTCTCCTCCAAAAGCAACTCATGGTACAGTAATGTGATTTGTCAGCTAAATGTTTATATAGTGTGTTTTATAGAAAGGTTTAAGTTCATACTGAGATCTTTAGATTTATATTTTTGGATTTGACCACATTTGATCTGTTGTTGAGATCATTTCTAATGCTGTAGAGGAGACACACTTTTATTTCAGTTTCACTTTTAGTCAGTTTCCCATAAGAAACATCTTCTAAAATCTTAATTTGTGCTTTCTTTATGTAATTTCATTGCTCCCTAGAAAAACTGCCAACAACTGAGATTGTGTTAATTATGCTTTCAAACAATCATTATATAAATGTAAGAATATACAATGGAATAATAATAATAATTATTATTATTATTATTGTTCTCAGTAATAATAGTTTTTTGTTATTTAAAAGGCCATTTAGACAAACCTACTTGTACTGCATTTCAGCTAAGCCTTACATTGTTGAGCATTATTCCAACACTAAAATACAAGAAATACATAAAAGCTGAGGGGTGTAGAGCTACAGAAAGGTCAAAGTAAATCTATTAAAGGCAATATGTTATGCATTTGTCTTTTGTATTTCTGACTAATTTCATTATTCAAGCATGCAGATTTCATTAGCACATCTGGACTGAGGTGTCGAAAAAA